>JAQIXL010002796.1:0-11931 GCA_034700245.1 Poikilolaimus oxycercus | reverse complement strand
TCATATGGTTTTCCGGGCCGTTCTCCACAGATCTTGGCTCTCAAACACCTGAAACTCTACAGAAAACAAGCATAAAAACGCGAAAAGTATTTGTTGGGAACGGATTCCACGCCAGAACCTGTGGGAAGCTCCCGGTGGAACAGACTGTAGTGTCCCGCATTAAACGGGATTACACTCGAGTTCCGAAGTACTCTTCGAACAAGTATAAAACTACTCACCAGTCAACATCTGTCAGAGAGTACCCGCTCGTAGGATGAAACTGTTTCTAGTTCTAATCGCCGTCTCGGTGTTCATAAAAGAAGTTTCGGCCTTGAGTTGCTGGGCAACACCGCTTGGCTGTGCTGCGGCCTGTAAAGTACAGGTTTTATTGAAACAAACATGCTTTAAACTTGTAAACTTTTATTTAGAACTGCGAGAGAAGCTATTGCCAGGACGGTCATTGGATCTTTGGAGGAACATGCGTCTGCGAGAATTGCAAGCAAGGCAGTGTCTTTCATCCCACGTTGAAACTAAAACGCAGTGTACCAGCTCTTAATCGTCTCCATGCAAAATAAAGTTAAATCATTTCAATGTCAAAAATGTTAATGACGAGCTGTGTCAATAGAGTTCAGTTTACTTCCAGTAGCTATTGAAACAAGGAGTAGCTTGGCAGCCGTAATTCAGATTAGCCCGATAATTGAAAGGGATCCAGAACGCCTCTTGATGGCGGAAGAAAGAAGAGGGCACAGAACGACAACTAATTATAAGGGCGGGAACTCAGCTTATCTCAGAAGGAGACCATTTCTCATAAATTCTTTGATCAAAGGCAAAGGAAACCAAACAGAAACCTAACAAGGAATTGCGTTTTCACCGCAAAGAGCTGCCGTTGTTGTTCAAAAGTAGCGTAACCTGGTAGGCCTTTCTGGAAACGGCAATCAAATCAATGAAATCGATCATTTGGTTTCTCAGAACTTAGAATTGAAAGATGTCGGAAAACAGAGCTTTGTCAGCATACTCAGACCACGTCGCTTCTGTCATCAGAACAAAGCTTTATTAGATATTGTAAAATGGAAGTAATGCAAAATCGTATCATATCGCTTACTAGTCATTTTTGCGTAAATGCGATTTGCTCACCTCGATTTTCATGTGTCATTCCGTGAGTTCTCGCAGCACCGAATTACGGAATTATCTCCTACGCACGGGCTTAAGCCGATTGCACCTGGTCTTCACGCACTCGGTGCACAGAAGTAAGTGGTATTAAAGGGCCGCGCGAGCAGAATGAACACTATAGGGAGAACTGTTCGCAAATGATGAAATTTCAACTGACTCTGGTCATCGTCGCTTTCATTCTATCGTGGAATGGAGCTTCGGCTGTGAGCTGTTGGTTGACTCGAGCTGGCTGCCTGGCAGCATGCATCGGCCAGGTATCTTGGCTTTTCTTTGTATTTCGTCTTCTTAGAACTGTGGAACCGGCTCTTGCAAAGGAGGCCATTGGGGATTTGGAGGCACGTGCATCTGTGAACGTTGTGGTGAAGGCAGCAACATCAACATCGACTTGGACCTCGCAATGAAAGGCAAGGGGAAGCGCAGCGTTCACATTGACTGACTTATCTTCATTTCCAGCTGTTAAAGAATCGTGAATAAATCAATTAAAAGCAAAATAATCGGACTTGAACAGTCTTCCGTATTGATGGTTTAGCAGCAGAAGAGACTGAATGACTCACTATAAAACAAAGAATCTAATCGTTCCGGTGATCATACTGTGAAGCTTAACACTGCAGTAAATTACTTTGTGTGAATTTTATTCGAAAAACGGCAAGTATAAATTAATAAGTAAATATAAATTAATAAGTAAAAAGACATTGTTTAATGCAGCCGGTTTCTGTTTTGTTTTACCACTGGCAGTAGTCGAGGATGCAGACGCGATGGCTGCCGGGGATGTAGCAGTAGCATTGAAGTTTTGTGTTGCATTGACCTCCGAGCGTGTCGACCCCTCCGCGTCGCTGCTTGAATCTGCAGGCGTGGTTGCACGAAGCGTGATAGCACGATGCGCGTCTCACGCGGCCGACCGATTCGAACGCCTCGGACGATTCCAGCTGAAGGGTACTTTCAGTAAACAATTTGGACCACCGACTCACCGAAGATTCCTCAACGTAGTCCAGATGGCTGGGTGCCGCTTCAAGAAGAAGGAGGACGGCGAAGGCGGCGAGGACGAAGAGGGCTTTCATTTCTGCTGGGGGCGTGTTGAGGACTAGTCTGACTCCAATCGTCAAAGGGGCTCGTTTATACTCCTTCAAAGCAACAGAGACAAAGAAAATCTTGTGGGCGTTGAGGAGAAGCAGTGGTGAGGCCATTTTGAGTCAACATTTCGACGGAAGTGATCGAACAAAGAAACAGAAGTGATGTTATCGAATTGTCGCAGCGTGCTATCACTTGGCAAACATGACAGACCCTGAGGCGATGCATAGTTGCCGATTCAGACAGTGACGTGGTGGCGTGGGGGCGCTCGAAGATCACTGCAACAGCAGACGGCAGTCATCCCTTATCACTCTTGACCTCAAACCCACTTCCTTAAGTAATATCTATGCAAAGCATTTGCTTCCTTTAGGAGAGGCAGAAGTAACCAGCCTTCGTTGCTGTGTTTCACTAATGTGAATTGTTTATTTGGGCATTAGAAATCCAACAATGAGCAAAGTTTGAGATTCGGAGAAATACAGCAAGAGACAAAAAGCAACAATAACAAAATATGCACATTGTGAAGCCAATTAGAGTTTTCTCGCAGCAACATCGTATCACATCGATTGACTCGAATTTCGGAAGGTCGGATTCGCCTCTTACTTTCGAAGCTCCACCATCTAACAAGTGAAGTTCTCAAGTTTAAAATTTGGCAGATTGTGCTGGTTGTGATATCGAACCTGAACTGGTTTTCCTCGCTGACATAATCAATCTTACATGGGGCAGATTTTTGTAGTAGTCGCGATTTAGAGCGTGTTCGTCCTGGTTGAGAAAGGTTCGATTGAAGACCAACTCCGCTACACAGGAGACAGCAGTCCAATCAAACTCGGGTAGCATCTTGTTCACCATGATCTGCGATATCTTGACCGTGCTAGAAAGATCCTCCACACCAAGAATACAAATCATATGCCTTAAATAGCCCGAGGGACAGTCGCGACTTTTGCCCCTAAAATACATCGTACTTCGTGATTCTTGAGCACAAACTTCCAAAAAGTCATGCAAGTGATAAATGGACAGCGCTTATTCTTCTTCTTGAGACAATAACTCGTGAATCTGCCTGGCAGTTGAACATTTTCGCTAATTTGCAACGTCGGAAACATGATCTCGTCGACTCCATAAGACTAAATAAAGCTTCTTAGCAAAGTTCAGGATTACTTGCCTTCAGATTTATTTGAGAAAGAAGTTTCTTCAAATTAAGTCGTCTGGTTAGATGAAAGACGGCTTCCCTTGAGAAAGACGCTTGTACCATACCTTTCGCCCACTCGAGGTCTTTGTCCAAATCGGAGAGCTTTCCGGAGAAGTCTGCGAAAACGGTATTGAGATGAAATTCAAGCACTCGATGGAAAGAGTTCAAGGGCTTGAGGCGTCCACTTCAGTCCGGATTTCAGCCTGCTCATAATGGGAGGCGCTATCTGGACGTCGTTTGTTCCATTGAAAATTCCGAAAATTTCAGCCAACTCAACATTTGACTTGATCATCACGTCGTGGTTCTAAAGATCCCGTTGGAAATTCGGGAAACTAATTACCTGAAGTAAAACAACATATTGCCAGTCTCCCTTGTCCACGAGAATCTCCATGCAATCAATGTAGGCCTAGAAGGCGCTTAAAAAGCTGGGTGGTCCTGCCTGATTCTGAAAATGCCCAGTGGAATCGAGTTTTCGCCGCACACGAGGAAGAATAACGTTCGGAAAACATTTAGCCAGCTGCTCCATGCGAGCAAGAAAGTCAGCCTTTGCGTCCGCATCGATAGCAAAACAGAAGAAGTTGCTTGAGTGCCAGTTGACAGAAAGTTGAAGTTCAATGAACTCGTAGTCCTGAAACTGATGCAAGAAAGAGGCGGCCATACTTTGTAGACGGTGCGGGCAAAAGCGAGCAGAAAGTGGAGGTCCGTAAACAAGGGCGAGTCACCAAAGGGCGCCACACGATCGCGAATAGCCTCGCAGCTCATGGACAAGTTCGCTGATGGTACAAGTTTCCGTCGATTATTCTTGCTAGCAGTTTCTATGTAGTCCTCTTCGTGAGCAAAGAGTCGTGCACAGTCCACATCAGCCACTTCAGGTCGAGGCACAAAACGTGGCTTTGCCTTCGTCTGTGTTAATGCAAGTGCTTGAAGCGGGGAACTTTGAAATAAGGAATACTGGCGCAGATCGATTAAAACCCTCGAGAGTAGTCTCGTCCTCGTAAAGCCGTAGTCGCTGAGAGGGAACTGGGCGATAAGGAAAACGACGACTACGAAGCCGGCGGCGCCGACGAAGACACGATGGGCCCACATCGCGACGACTGATAGAAGGGCATCAAGGGAAGAGACAGGCAAGCCGTTTCTGGAAGCGTTTGTTTTCGCAACGCCCCTGACTTGTGTCTAGTCGTACTCTCTTAACATAAGTGGATAATCCTCGCGGAGGGCATTGTTTCCCTTGTGCGGACCAGAGGGGTGCGAGAACTCGAATCCGCATTTGACACTTGTATCTTCTTTAGCAAAAACATGGTAACAACTGTGTAAGCGACAATAATCGAGAGTAGAAAGAATTTCACGGAGAATAAAAATTTGAGCAATGGCTTCGCCATAATCGCCTCAATGGAACAGAAAGATAAGAGATGAGGGGCGAGAAATTTGGCGACCTTCGAGAAAGGGGGAAGGCATGGCCTGCTTCATCGTCGTCTTTGAAGACCTCGTCGAGAAGTCGGCGGCTCCTTCGACGATTCTCGTTACTCATATCCGTGTGGAAGCTGCAGCGCAAATTCGAAAAATAAAACGAAAAATTTTCAAGCTAATAATTGATTTTAACGATAAAAAATGCGTTTTTAATAGTCGAAACAATTTGATCGGAGAAATTTTTGTTATTCGAAGTGGCCACACGAGCAACTAAACCGTTATTTGAGCTCAAAATTGTGCCATTGGACCGTGAGAGATATTTTTCACGACTTTTTCGGTCTATAAGTGAATTTTAGGTTCGAAAATTCCGTTTTTATCGCCCCCAGGTGATTTTTCGTTTTTCGTTTTTCGTTTTTCGAATTAGGCACCATTTTTCGATTTTTCGTTTTTCGTTTTTCGAATTTGCAAAACCATTTTTCGCCCAGCCTTGTCCCACACTACTCGGAAGATGCTGAAGTTTAGAGTTATCAAAGGTTTTTTTCCGGGATATTTTGTGTCTCAACATAAGTGGATAATCCTCGAGTATGTAGTGTCTTCCTGGTCAGATTTCTCACTTATTGAGGACAATGGCGGAGACATTTTGATCCACTGCCTCCTTGACTTTACTTGGAAGGAGCAGGGAGTGCTGCGTGTGCAGATTCGCTTTGAGTTTGCGAGAAAGCGTTGGAGGCCCTTTCGTTACTTTGCCGCCACGAAACGGTTCGAACACGAGAGACTACACACATAGTCTGTTTGAAAATGAAGGGAAGAGCAAAACAATTGTGCTGCAAAATTTCCTGGAACTGAACGCTTCCTGGAAATGGGATGATTCAATAGTTCCGGAACAGGAAGGAAACGGAGCAAAACAAGACTCTGCTTCGTATTTAACGCGTACACCGGGCTCACTTGAAACAGAAGCGAAATGATTCGTGCCAACGTCGTCGCCCTTCTTCTCGTCGTTCTGGTGGCCGCCGCCCCGTCCGTCGACGTGGAGTCTAGCGTGAGTTCATTGAATTTCAATCCAAGGCGATTGTTTTAGAACGATGCTGTGGACGACGCGAGCGCTGCGCTGGGCAACTGGGTGGCGGCGTATTTCAACGACAGCAGCAATTTGGACCTATTCGTATGTTGTTTTGAAAGGAACTTCTAAAGAATCTTTTCACATGCTTCCGTTATTAAAGCAAGAATGGTTTTAGCTGAATGCTGTTCGCGACGATCGCACCCTCGCCCTCTTCACCTCCGTTGACGTTCCCTTCTTGCTCTACAAAGACGGCACAGCGTGGCAGGAATTTGACCCCATCTTTATCAAGACTGGCCCTACGGTTTAAAGACGGAGTATTGCTTGCTCAAATTAGATGTTGTAGCAGCTTTTCAATGCATCATTCGTTGCAGCTCAAGACAGCACCTACATTCAGCAGGTAAGAGAACAATGACAAACAGAGAACGTTGTTTAGGTGGCGTCTGCAGTTGGCTCGGACTTCAGTATCGAGTCGGTGGCCGGCGCTGTGGCACAGCACACGACCAAGGAGAATATTCAAGGTAGACGATAATTGTCAGATGCTGAACCATGTGCAGACCTTTACAATCACGTGAAGGGCGTGTGGGCGCCATTCGACGATCTGAAAAGGAGCAGCGACTCGCGTCTGTCCCTCTATCAGTAGTCGATTTCTAGCCGTAACTCTGCTTTAATGTGAAGAATAAACAATTTGCAAGAGAATTATTTTGGCTGTTCAGTTTTTGCGATTAACACGAGCGCCTCATCGTCGCAGAAGACCTTCTCTCTTGCCGGAGGAATTTCAATCAAAAGCACGAGTCTAACTGTGCCGACAGCTTCTTCTCATTTCGAGCCGTCTTTATTTTTTCCCGAAATTAGACTGCTCTTTGCCGTTGTATTTCTCCTTGCATTTGAATGCACTGCATTTTTCATTTCAGACGTGTATGAATTGAAAAGCTTCGCCGTGCTTCTCCTTATCTGCCTTTTCATTGCAACAACACTGGTGGCGGTGTTGGATGCGACGTCTACTCCATACTGTGGCATCGGCGAACCGCCGTGCGAGCCGGGATTCGAGTAGCGACGCTGCTTTAATCGCTGCCGTTGCATTAAGCCAATTGGTTGATTTCACGCGTGTTCATTCCAAGAAATAAATTATTTCTGAGATTTAGACTTGGATTTTGTGAAAGCATGGAGAGACGAGAAGGAGTGGAAAATGAGAGAAAGGATGCTGAGTTATCTCGCAATTATCTCGCAAAATATTTGTGTAGAGAGGGCTTCATGCGGAAGAAATGACATTTCCACTATGGCTGACAGACGTTGGCAAGTCAACATGACGAAATTTGCCGACCAAAAAATTCCAGTAAGGGCGATAGAAGTACAGCGAGACCATTGGATTCAACGCCGGCACCCAGGAATAGGCAGCGCCAAGGCCGAGCGACAGCTGAAAATTGTAAACATGCCCGGATTCAAACCACGTCCGTGTCGAAGTCGATGATAAAAGAGAGCAGTGTGCCAATCATTTGCGGAAGAGTAACAAGGCACGTGGGAATGAGCATCTGAACCTCAAGTGAAGAGCACTCCAAACCTGCAGAATTAGACCCTGTGTGAGGCGGTTCTGCATCTCTCGACTTTTCGCTGTTAGTTGATGTTGAAACCCTTTAAGGTGCAGTTTTACGCGCACGAAGCAAACAATAATCACAACGTAGGCAGATGCAATATTAAGGAGATTGGTTAGCATCACTAGTTGCATGTCAAGATTGGTCTGGGCAATAAATTAAACAAAATCCACTTACAAAATACCCGCCGATGCCTTTTAATTCTCCCTTTTCAAAATGAATAAACCTTGAAACTATTACGGAGTATTCTGGTTCAGCCCTGCAACGGATTCAATATTTAGAATGAGCAGGCGAATTTACTCTTCGGGGATGCGATTGAAGGTGCAGGCAATGATGAAGGGGGCTAAAGACGAAAGAGCGCCAGCTATAATAACGTAGGTCAGGCGCTTCTCTGACAATCCTCGGCGTTCTCTAAAAAGTGCATTAGAGAGCGTTTACGTACGTGCACATTAGAGCCCAGCGGAAGAGATATGTGAGCGGCATGATGATGAAAGTGAAGTGGACGACGTACATATAAGCGATGACCAGAACAGAGACCAAATGACGATTCCAATGCTTTGCCGGTCCGGTAACAACTGTCAACGAATGATCCGTTCCGGCAAAGAAAGCCTAAAAGTCAGATTTGAGAACACATAGAGCTTTAAACCATTCGAACCGGGATTTCAAGTACTCCATAGCTCATATTGAATACGGCGTCTAAAATTAGAAACGCTTTGTAGGTCTTCCAATGCTCGACATTGTGAACTAGAACCGCGTACAAGTATGTCGAATTCAATATCTAAAACTTCAAGCACTTTGAAGTGTACTCACGACAGCCAATGGTCCAATAATAGTGCTGTTCCAATACAGGAAATCCTCGAGAAGCGACGATGTGGAGCTAACGACCGTCTTGTCGGTTGCGTTGTTAGATAGATGTGGGCCTTCGTCAAAGTACGAAGACATAAGATTCGAGGCTGACCAAGGGATGAGAGGAAGACTGCGCGATCTTCTGATACCGGACCTCTACTTATAAGCACTTTCAGGGAGAGATGGCAAGAGTTTCCTTGAAAAGATGCCAGTTACATGGCTCGAAAGCAGCTCACAACGAAGCTAATTGCCGGTCATCTGTGTGTAGATTTTTTTACACATCGCCCTTATCTATTCATGCATTCATGGCAAATTATAGACTTTGACGTTTTTCTTCGAAAGTTCTTGACGTGTCGTCACAATAACCATATGTGCCGTTTGAATGTTTGTCCGCTGAAACTGAGTTGAACAAAACACTTTGCTTGCTTGGATTGAGCTGGCAAAACCGTTTTAAGCACGCCATATCGTAACATTTTATTTCACAAGAGTTTACTCGTTTAGGCGCCTTTCGCAAGCACAAATCGGCCAGCAAAGGACAGGGAAATCGATAGCCGCGAAAGCCGCGCGCGTGCGATAAACGCGCGCGCACACGCGTTGGCACGCTCTTTGTGAGTCAGTCGGCGTCTCCTCCCTCCCTTATTCAATACGCGGCTCCTTTTCTAAGTATTTCGATCTTGATCTTTTATCAAATGCCCTCCCTTCAAACCTTGCCGAATGAAGTGCTCCTCAAGATTCTTCAACTATTACCTTTAAACGATTTTGTCCGACTTCAAGCCACCTGCCGTCTTTGTGATGGTATCATTCGCGCCAATGCTGCCAAGTTCGCTTCACTTTTTCTCGTCAACTTGGAAATCCGCGTGCTACAAGTCGGCGTTTTCTGTTTCGGAAATGG
This sequence comes from Poikilolaimus oxycercus, assembly GCA_034700245.1. Taxonomy (NCBI): domain Eukaryota; kingdom Metazoa; phylum Nematoda; class Chromadorea; order Rhabditida; family Rhabditidae; genus Poikilolaimus; species Poikilolaimus oxycercus. The sequence continues at coordinate 2,737 of JAQIXL010002796.1, read as the reverse complement.
GCCTGATGCTCCCACTTACGACTTTAATGTCTTGTTGAAGCAACAACACACCGATGCAGAGCAACGCACTGCGGATGTCAAGTTTGTCAGAATTTGTCAAAAGAAGTTCGATGTTTACATCAACGTGGAAGTCGCGGATGTGCTTTCTACTTCATTTCTCTCCAAGTTCGAAGCCTTTCTAGCACTGTTTCATCACTTGACCTTCGAGAACTTCTTCGGCAACTCTGTAGTGAAGCCGTTCACAAATGAAAAGCACTCGTTTCTTCCACTATTTCTTGCTCTGCTTCGCAAGCACGAGATCGTCATCGACTCCATGCATCTTCAACTCTGTCATCCGATGGAACAAGATGTCGAATTGAATTCCATTATTGCGGCCGCAGATTGCCAGCGGTTGACCTTTGATTCAAATTTGGGAAGAACGCCGAAACTGTCCTTAAAAACGGTTGAAAGCAGTGCTTTTCAAGCGTTGAGGGAGTTTCATCTGACGGACTATCGCCCAACAATCAGCTTATGGGACAATTCACAGCCTGTTCCAATTACTATTCAAACTTTGTTGGATTGGAATTTTGAGAAAGTCACTCTTCACGTGAAGAATGTCTTGACTACGGACGAAATTTGCTTGATGATCAAGAAGCTGTTGAATGGAGACTCGACTGTGAAAGTTTTAGACGTTTGGCTTGATGAAATCGACATTGAGGACGTAATTCTTGACGGATTCACCTCAAGAATGATCGACAAGGATATTTGGGAAATCGACGGACCTCAAAAAAGAAGGATAGCGTTGGAGATCCGACCAAGTGTTACTCATCCTGACTTTGTCACTCAAGTACGTCTTCGAGTGGTAAAGCCTGTTGTGGATTGTCAGATAAAGTTTGAAACATAGACGGAACCAACTTGCAAGGAACAGTTGCCTTGGAATTTTCTGTGCGCGCCTTGCAGGAAATTGAGGTCGAGACGGTCAAAGGCGCCGGCGCCTCTTTCGCACTACTTCGAAATGCTTTCCCTCGCCTCTCTGCCCAGTGGAATTCTCATCAAAATCTTTCAACAACTTCCCCTAATAGCCTTTTTTCGTCTACAAAGCGTTTCTCGCTTCTTTGACAGCTTCATTCGTACTAATGCCAAACATATTCGACCTTATTTGCGCTTGTACGTTCGAATTCAACTTGGATCGTTAGGAGCGATTATTCTCGGAAATGGAGGAAGCGCCCCTCTCTATTATTGCACTGTCCTTTTTCGACCGAAACAAACGGAAATGCAAGCCTGGTTGGAGTCGAGGATGAAGGAACATCCTACGAGAAAGCTCTTGCGTCTTTCTCCTGACGTCTATCTTCTCAAGAAACCAGTCCACAACATTATAGTTCTGATGGATGAGGAGTTTTCGGAGCTAACTTCGTCGTCACTTTTGAACAAGCTCGAAACGTTCCTTTTCCTCTTTCATCAGATGGCCTTCGGCGGATTCTTTGGAGTGTGGAGCGTGAACCCGTCATCGAAGCCTTTGAATGATTTTCTTCCGAAATTTCTGAGTTTGCTTCAAAAACTCGGAATTACCATTCACTCCGCTGATATTCATTGTTCTATCAACAAAATGGAAGAAGTTGACGTTATTACGCTAATTCGAGCAACTAATTGTCGTCGTTTCATGTTTGATGCTGGATCTGATCGTCTTCCAAACATTTCGCCAGAAACCCTAAAAACTGACGAATTTCTCGCTTTGAAAGAACTTCAAGTAATGGACTACGTAGTCGAACCTCTTCGCCATTTGGAATGCTCAGTTACTTGTGAAAGTGGAGGACAAGTAGCAATTTTAACGAATAAAACCATTCTAGCCATTTTTGTTTGTGCAGTGTTTCGTTGAATGTCGCTGGGCTCCGAGGCGATCACAACAAAAAGCTATCACGCGCGTCGCTCAAGGAGAAGAGGATGGCGCTGTTTGAAATGTCTCCCACAGAAAGGAACGGCAAGATCCACACCAATGTCTGATGTCGCTTTTGACTAGATTTTCCTTCAGAGTGCATTCGCCCTCAACAGTGACGCATTCTGACGGCGAGAAGTCAGACTGGGACTACACACTACGGGTTGCTCTATTCGTATAGTTCTCCGCCAAACGTATGGATTATTATTCTCATCAAGATCGATGCCGCATTCTGAATCTTCTGTTGTTGTCTCGTAGAATGCTAACGAAGAGTCTCAAGTGAGAGACGCCTCGTGAGAAAATCTTTACCCATCTCGCTTTTCTTGATCTTCCTGCTTCTAGTTCGGTGAAAAATTTGCGAAATTTTGAAATATAATCTGCCTTCGCAGTAGTTGCGTGCACAGCACCTGAAGCACCGCCTTCAATGCTTGCTCATCAATTGTTTGAGCCCATGCAGGCCTACAAGGTGTTTTTTGGCACCGTCGGAATATTTTCTGCCTTCTTCCTTTTCTTCGAGTATTACAAAGATGATTACGACTTTTACTAAAGTTCTTCAAATAACCTCGTTCTTTGCCCGTCCTCACCAGCCTCGTCCTCATCAATAATCTTTTGTAACCAAGCCAAGGCTAACAGAGAGAGCATTCACGTTTTCGAAGAAGATCCGAAGTGGCTGACGTTGACTGTGGTCGACTGTTTGCTAGAGATGTGGACTACATTGAAGAAGTTAACAAGAAGAAAAGAAGAAAGCTGATGGTCTCTATGTACTCCCGAGCCCCACTTTGTCGACTTCTATTTCACGACAAACGCTCAAACTTTCACACGATC
>JAQIXL010002795.1:0-11933 GCA_034700245.1 Poikilolaimus oxycercus | reverse complement strand
GTTAAGATTAAAAGTCGGATTTTTCATTGCAAAGCGAAACTTCAAAAAATCGTTTCTCGCACGCCAAGCAACTTCTTCAGCTCAAATTTGGTGTCCAGATCGGCTTGCCAAGTATGTACACAATCCCCCTTGGACCGGGTCGAGAATCGAAGAAAAAAGGTTCAAAGTCGAAAAAGTGCCATTACTTTGGGCTCACCCCAATACCTCGGGCATGAAGACAGCGTAAGACGGCGAAAGGCGAGAATTGTAGAGGCGAACCCCGAGCAATGAAGCCGCGAAATAGACGAGATTCTGCAAATTGCTCTAGCATTGTCTATCGTTGGGATTTGAAAGCGAAAGCTTCCCAATTTCGACTTACATTGACGATGTCAACGCTGTAAAGACGGAAGAAAAAGGATTGAAAGTCTTTGTGTCGAATGAAGGTAAGGACGGCGTATAGCATAGCAGTGCCCAGTGGCAATCCATAAGCGAGATGAATAAAGTAGAGGACGACAGCTGGTCGAGACCAGTCGACGACATCGTTTAGCATTGAAAGATTGCCTGTTACTACTTGCTCGCGAAGACCAGGATACCAAACAAAATAATCTTCACCCGAATGCGAATTTGTTTAAAGTGCTTTACCTGTAGTTGTTTCTACTTCGCTCATTTTGAAAACGGGGAAAAAGGAGAAGCGGGAGAGACGTCGCGTCACAGTTTCAACACACAGCTCTCTGAAACAGTTTTAATTCCGCTCAATTGAACTGAAACTATAACGGACAGCTGTGAGACTCTGTGACTGCATTTTCGGGGTTATTATGGACGAAGAAAGGGCAAGTTCCGCGTCCTCCAGTTTGTGCTTTTGCGACGCACGTATTTGCAGTGGAAAATAACAACCCAATCATACATGTTACAGAGAAAGCAGCATAGCAACCCACCTAAGAGAGATCAGGAAATGTACGCACGAATTAATAATCATGAGCGCGGCTCACACGGCATAACGTTTTCTGTTGTGAACATGACAACAGGGAAAATTGCAACCAAGATTCGAATGCTCAAGAGAGTGCAGCCATTGTGAGCTGTTTAAAGCCTTACCGCGCAGAATTTCAAACGCGTTAAGGTTTCGACATTTGGCAACTAAGAAAGCCTCTCTCCGCATCAGACACTACTTTCACGACCGTACTCGCTAGGGCAGCGAAACCTGAAGAGGCTTCAGAGGCAAATCATGCTCACCTCGAGTTGCACAAGGCCGAATGGACACTATGATAGCACTTGGTCATCCGACCGATTCCGCAAGGTTCCAGATGACCAAAGCCATCGAGAAGCCCCAGAACAATGAGAAGATGGATAATCATCATTGCACAGATGGACGATAGCTCTTGGCACAACCCAATTGCAGAGTGACATTAGCCATGAGATTTCCATTTATTGCATCACGTAACATTAAAATATCGAAAACCACAACACTAACAGGAACCGCAAATAAATGTCATGAGTGGGATATTCGATGATTGTAATGGTCACGGAAGAAAGTTCAATGCATCTGTGAGATAGAAGTCAGAACATACGAACTCGGAACAGTATTCACGTTTTTTGAATCCTTCACACCGAGAAGACGCTTGATGCGGCGCAGAAGGAATTCACGGTATGGCTTGTAGAAAGTGAGTGCGATGATCGCATTTCCAAGTGGAATCGTGGAATAGCATGCGACCAACAAAACGTAGCTCCAGGTGGGAAAACTTGCTCCAGTCAGAAGAGCCACAACAAATGTCACGAGGGGAACGGCCGCTGAGATGAGTGGGAATGTGGACTAGATTTTATGGTTATTCCATTCCACGAAAAACGAACCTGAAGGAAAAGAGCAACTGTCAAACGACGGTGCATTGCCCGTGTTGTGGCACTCATGAAGACGGCGTGTTGTTGTAGGTGTCCTCGTATACGGATGCCGAAGAAGACAGTAATGGCGTAGGCCGTTAGAAATGGGAGCGGGTAAAAAACTGACCGCACTGACCGCACTGACCACACTGACCGGAAAAGGTAAAAAACTGACCACACTGACCGCACTGACTCACTGACCGAGGGTTCGATCCCCGTCACTTTCAATGTCTTTTGCCGCTTTCGAGGTGGCTTGTCTTTAGTTTCTTTCGCTTCTGAGAGACGCTGACCGCCCTCAACGTCCTTCTTGAGTGTCAAACAAAGCTACTAGCTTCTGTGTCTTGGTTAAAGAAGAGAGAAGCTACAAATCTATCGAGTTGCCTTTGCTGACCTTCAGTGAGCCGACCAAACTTCCGGTCCGTCTCCTAAGAATCTTTCGACCGACATTGTAGTCCTTGTCTGGTTGTGGCTTAACCGCTGATGCCTCAAGTGACTTGTAAAAGATGCCGGCTGAGCTACGTATGAAGAGCAGTCATGTGAGTGTCGCAGAGAGAGAGAGAATCCAGTTGCTTTGTCTCAAAGACTCACGAAATGGAAGTCTTATTTGCGAAAGTGAATGCCGACCTTCGCTTCGAGACTATAAGATCGCGATTCACTCAACGAGAGTGTGGAAGGAACTGGTACGAATATGTCGTGGAGACGACTTCTTGCACTACGAAGATGGCGTCGATGATCTTTCGGCCTGATCAGCTGCCTATCTGTTCTTCTTCCAGTTCCGCCTTGATATCGTTGGCTTGCTTCGTCAGATACTTGAATAGGTTATGGCGATGGACGCAAGAGGTTGATCGACCAGTAGTTAGTTCTTCGGCTCGCTGGGAACCTCCCTTCTTGTAAAGTAAGTAAGTCTGTAAGCCAGCAAAGGTCGGCGTCTCTCCTTCAACTGTGGTCTTGTTGAAGAGTGACATGAGACGAGTGACCAAGTGACCAGCGTCGACGCGGAGAAGCGAGGCTGGGATTCGATCAGGTCCAGGTGCTGTCCCTACTTTTGTGTTTTTTGAGTATGTGAGCGACTTCCACTTTGCGGAAGGGCGGCCAATCCTGTCGTGAATCGACACGAGACCCGTCGATTGCACTTGCCCTCGGCCCCCCCCCCCTCCCCCTCCCCCTTCTATTGTCGTTATTCGACAGCTGCGGATAAACCAGGCTCAAAGGACGGCGTCCTCGGGGATGTCGAGACAAGTCGGGACTTTCTCACGACAATTCCGTCGTTGATATCGTTGAAGTGAAGGCAACGGCTTTGTGTGTGGTGTAGAGCGTGCCGAAGAAGTCCTTGACGGCGGCTTCAAGTTCGTCCTCCTTGAACTCTGTCAGCGATCGTCGGCTCTTCTAGCATAACCACAATGCTGAAGATTGGGCAGAAGTTGTCAATGTTATGCACGTCGCCATTCTCGTGGTACGAGAGTGCGAACCAAGACACAGAAGCTAGTAGCTTTGTTTGACACTCAAGAAGGACGTTGAGGGCGGTCAGCGTCTCTCAGAAGCGAAAGAAACTAAAGACAAGCCACCTCGAAAGCGGCAAAAGACATTGAAAGTGACGGGGATCGAACCCTCGGTCAGTGAGTCAGTGCGGTCAGTGTGGTCAGTTTTTTACCTTTTCCGGTCAGTGTGGTCAGTGCGGTCAGTGCGGTCAGTTTTTTACCCACCCCCGTGGCTGAATCGCGTAAACAGCTAGTGGATCTCCAATAAAAACGGTTGTTCCAGTTGATGCAGTAACACTATAATTATTAGCGCAATTTGAAGAGGCATACTTGACCGCGAGATTCATTTTTTTTGAGCAGCTGCAAATATTTAAAAACTACAAAAACCTCAAACAACAATATCAGACATTCACTGATTATGTAGCAGGCGACTTTTGGCGCTATAAACTGCTTGTCTTTGAGAATGACAAATGAAAGAATGTTGCCAGTGGATTTCATGACGAATAGGTCATTCTCATTGTCAGAGGCTGGTGAAGTCGACTGAGCGAGGCTAAAGTTCGTTCCTTATTTTATTTGAGATTCTCACTTTCCAATAAGTGTACCGTTTGAAGGGTGACCGTCATACATAAGCCAGCCCATGTGATAGGAATCCTTCTTGGGAATGTATACTGGCTAAAAAAAATTATTTGCTGATATCAAAATTTGACTTTTCCTACCGCTGAATAAAGCGTTAGAGTTGTGCCAACTGGCGAATAAATGTAAAAAATATAGGCGTCCTCGTCGTCATAAACCTACAGAAAAAACGAATCAATCCTTAAAATATGGTTGGCATACATAAACGAAGTCAAACGGTAAATTTGTGGTCATTCCAAAGTGGTGCAGTTTTAATTGCGAGTCGGAAAATTTCCATATAAACTGCGCAGAAAAAAAAGCATAAAGACGAATAGCAAAATTTCAAGCGCACATGCTTCTAGCTGAACGTGGACCTCCGGTGCGACGTTTCCGATTACGGACGTTTTTATTGTAAGACGTTCCTCGATCAAGAATTGCGAGTTTGGCCCTGTAGACGTGGAGTTCAGCCTGAGAAGGACACTATTCATGTCAGGGATTTCTTTCTTACTGAAGGTGAGAAGTTCCGTCGTCGACTTCGACGCTCCAGTTTTCACCTTGACCAATAGAAAACCGAAGCAATCCCGGCGATGTTCGGGTTATCTAAAACTTCATGCGAGTGCAGAGAAGCAAACCGTAATGGTGCAATTGCATTGGTCTCCGTTGCTGAAGTGAGGAACTTCAAAGTCGATGCTCGAAGTGGCATTGCTGGTGTCATTCAGGCTAGTATTCCAGCGAGCACAGTCATATCCCGTTCCAGCGTCGTCGGAATGGGCCAAGAAAAATAGCCAAACAGTCAAACAAGCGACAAATTTCGTCGTCATCACTAGTGAGGAGACTCAGCGTGAAAGAAGACCGAGAATTGGTGTCAAGCTGGTGAAGATGAAAGCATTGGAAAAAGCGGATTATTCGTTTTGCTTAGGGGAAGCAGCCAGCTATCAGCTGTGAGCAGACTACAAAGTATTCTGTCTGGGTGATCTGCTAAGCTTTTTACTGTTACGTTTCTCAATCCCCCTCCCCCTTGAGTTGCTGACATGACAAATGCTAGCGAACGCTTCAATCGAGACGAGAAAATATTTTATTAAAAGCAAGTTCATCTCATTCATTTGATCAATTACAACTTATTTACAGGCCTCTCAAAGTTTTCAGAGACCAAGCACACGTCGAAACCAGCCCTTCTGTCGTTCCTAAAAACCACACTGATCAGTTCAGAATAGCTACCTGGTCCTCTTCCTGAATGCTGCTCTCTGTCATTTGATTGGAGTAGGGATGGAAGCGCGGCGCCTTTGGCTTCTTTGGCCTTCCTTCGATACGAACAACCTGTGCAATGGCGTTCTTTCCTTCTCCCTTGTTAGTTTGCTCGAAGAGCTTCTTCAAGTCGTCTCCGGCATGCTCCAACTTGAACAGCTCGTCGAGGCGAGTCTGAATGTCTTGACCTGTCAAGGCGCACTGTGAGGTCTCGTTCTTCGCTGCCTCCGCCGCCGTATCAATCGCTTTCCTCTCCTCTTTGTACAGTAGCAGTGACTTCTCCAAGCCTTGAAGAGTGGCGCCGTCGCCTCCCAACGCTACCAGTCTTCTCTCCTCCTCGATCACCCGTTGAATGTGTTCTTCAAAGACGTCGTTGTATGGCAAAATGGCACTGTCCTGAAGGAATCGTGCAAAGTTGGCGCTACACTGTCGAATGAATTTCTGTTCCTGTTCCAACTTATTGATTCTGCTTTGAATGTCGGCGAGCATCTTCTTCTTGGCCTGGAAGAGGGTTCGATTGTCCTTGAGGAGTCTCTCCACGTTGGGATCGGTAAAGAATTGAATCTTCTTCGATTGAGTATAATAGATGTGCATGTGCAGAGACCAGTCACACTCGCAGAATCGACATTTTCCATTTGGAGCCATGGCCGCGCAGCTGCGCAACGCCGGCTCGGGGAACTTTTCCCGATCCACCTCCTTGAGATAACATCGATCATGGCAGACTTGCTTGTAGATGGTCTGAATTCGGTTGCTGTCCGGGATGGTTCTCGCTTCGATGCAGGGCGCGGCGGTACAGACCGTAACTGGATGCTCGAGCTCCACCAGCTCGAAGGTTTCTTGTGGAACTCGGAGTTTCTTTTGCAGAGCCGCTTTCTCTTCCTTTGTATTTTCGACCTCCTTCATGTAGCGATGAGCCAGAACAAGGTTGTCTTGGTTCAACTGAGCGATATCGGCCATAGGCTTGACCATCTGGAGCACAAGTTGACGGGCTTGGTTGAGGTCTAAAGTCTTCGAGACTTGATGAGGCCGACGAAGAGCGGCAAAGTCTAGGAAGCGTTCGATTTCCCTTGCCGAGTGTTCCCAACTTGCAGCAAAGTCGCTTTTCTGTCTGTCCGTGAACTGCACGCCTTGATGAGCAGCGCAGACGAGGCGATACGCTTCATTGTCCAGGCAGAACAGGTTGTTCTGATCGGTTTTGACCTCAATCCCGCGGGTCTTCAAGCGATCGAGGAAGGCTTGCAGGGTCGTCAAAGAGTCGCCGGGTCTATAGAAGGTTCCCCTTGAGTTCGTGAAGCAGAAGGCGATGTTGTGAACTGCTTCACGATGCAGTCGAAGTAGTAGCTCGCTAAGGCAATAACTCAGATTAACGGTGAGTCGAGCCTCGTTGGCCTTCATGAGCAAGCAAATAGCGTGAATGTTGTCGAATTGGGAAAGAGCGTTCAAGATCATGCTCATGTTCTTCTTGTCCTGCAATAAAATCGTGTGTGCGTCACAAATTGATAAGCCTGGGTCCCATTCGTGAGTAGGACCAAGATCACGGGAATGCTCTTGTGAAACTTATGAAATCCTGGTCCCACCATTGCGAAAGAAAAGAAAAAATATCACCAGACCTGTTCAATGCCCGCGCAGTCGCCGATTCCCGGTGTGTCGAGGAGATAAACATCGTACCGATCCGTCTGGAAATTGTAAACCATCGGTTTTTGCGTGGCGCTCTTGGAAGTGTCGAAATTCTCGTTGCCAGCCTCGCCAACCTGGAATTTGTAAGTTTCAAAAAGGGAAGTGAGCCAACCCTAATGGTAACACGCTGAAAGTTGTCGTCAGTGATGAAGAACTGCGTATCGATCTTCGAGACCAGCTCGCCGGCCAACGCCTCCTCGATGTTTTCAAAGCGAATGTAGTTGGCGATGGCGTTTACGCACGTGCTCTTTCCGGAGCCCGTCTCACCGAGTAGAAGAATGTTCAGACGTTCTCGTGGAACTAGCTGTGTTGATTGCGTTTTGGATTGTTGAGGAGAAACCAACCTCAGCCGTAGCGTCGTCGTTGAGGTTCATGGAGAAGATTCCGGCACTTGGGTCTTGGTACGCCTTGAGGCTTTCCTAAAGAGCCTGGAAACGGCAAGTGAACCAACTTGTTCCGAAGTCGCAGGCTCATCGCCTTCTTTTAGCGCGTCTTCGAGAACTTTCGTCTCGACGACCGGCTGTTGATGAAATTCGGGCAGTTGGATATCGCCTTCGGCATTCATGACCTAAATCAACAATTACATAGGAAAAGGAAAAGAGGCGACCTCTGAGCCGTCAGCCAAATGATCATACTCCTCTGAACCTTCATCGCTGTTTGGCGCATCGGGCTTCTCCTCTTCGGCGTCAACGGGAGGTTTCTGGAAATTTGTTTTGCCGATAAACAGATTTTTTTATGTTGCCCTCAAAAGAATTGAGTATGTGACTCACCTCGGAATTTTCTTGAATGGATTTTTCTTGCTCATCGGGCTCTCCAACTTTCGGCTCCGCTAAATCCTGAAAAGTGCATTTTTATTCAACATAAAAGGAAAAGATACCTTGTTTTCCTCGACTGCGGGCAGCGAAACCGGTTCTGGGGCTGGAGGTGGAACGCTAGTGGCCTTCTCTTCGTTCCGCAGCTTGTCAGACTCTTCCGTCAAAGTCTGAGAAGCCGCCGGCGGCAGAGAAGCCATGACAAGATTTCCAAATCGATGCTAGAAGAGTCGGTGTGGGTCTTTTGATAAGGTCGCTTTCCCTTTTATGGGTGTTCCTTACCAAATTCCGCCCCTTTCACTCTCTCTTTCGCAAGAAAATCGATCAATCGGGACACAGCTGTTGTTAAGCGACACTTGAACATATTTTTTCGTTTCGATGAAAAACTTTATGTACAAGCAAAGTGAATTAGAGCATCTTGAAGAGCATTGCGATCAAGGCAAACAAAAAGGCGGCGAACACTGGAATGCCAGAAGCAGTGCCTGTTGTCGGAGAGAGCGAGATGGTGCTGCCTTGGTTAAGCAAAGGAGCGGGCTGAATTATAGATTTATTTTTATTTTTATCATTAAAACTTGCCGTTGGAGTTTGAACAGTGTTGCCGGTGTAGTTATAGACGGCGGCGGCCGAAACGGGATTAGCCGGAGGGAACATGAAATTCGTGATCATTTGTTGACCGGGACCGGGGCGGTCATTCGGCACAAAGTGGCCGGCGCCCTTAAAAATTGCAAAAAAATGAAAGACAGCGAAATCGAACGAACCTTGACGGTCAGAACGTCGATGGTGAGGCCGTTCTTGGCATAGCGTTGCACGAAGCCTGCTGTCTGGTTGCGGAACCACCAGCGATCGCGCTTCTCTGTCTGAAAGTCATGATTTTGACATGTTTACATCACAAATAAAGGTGATATTTGTTTGTTTGTTTACAATGTGTATAAATTTTTAAACGTGTGGAACTTACAGTAAATCCTGTAACAGTCTTCACGACATTTCGAATGTGCCACGCGTCGCCGAGGTAGTTGCACACCGTGTCCACATCACCGTTATAGATGAGAAAGCGGAAGTTTGGCGTCTAAATGCTTATTTAATTATCTTTTTTTCACTCAACATACCGTAACATTGTTGAGAATGCGCACGAAATAGTCCGTTGTGTCGCTGACGTTCAGTAAATACGAGTTGTAGAGTGCGTCACTAAAAAATGCGCAATTTTTTGAAAATAGACAAAATTTGAATGAAAACGTACTTGCAGTCCGTGAACGGATAAGGGTTGCCGTTGTCGTCCTTCTTGTTCATCCACTCATCCGCTACATGTAGAGCTTGCTGAAAAAAATGGAATTTAATAAAACTTAAAACAGTTCGTACCTGAACTTCACGCTTGTTAGCCCAGGTGTAAAGCGAGGCCTCGTTCCAGCACGGATAGCCCCACTGATTGTCCGTTGAGTCTTGGTTCAGCGTGTTCTAGAAATTCCAAAAGTAAAGTTGTAAAATGAAAATGAACCGCCGTGTTGCCACTAGCCGATGACACATCTTGCATTTGTGCATAGAAGCTGTTGTGATGAACACGTTGAAGGAGCGGCGATGTCACTTCGATGGCAGTGCCGTCATAACAGTCTTGGTAAAAATTGTACTGGTCCATACTGAAATTCGATTCCATGGAATGTTTACGTTATTTTTCAAAGAAAAAAATGCTCAAGGAAGAAGGAAAAGCACCAACTTGTCCGGCAAGACGATCCATGGAGCAGTCTGCACAAGGAATTTCTTGGTTTTATGAATGGACGAACCAAATTGCCGCAAAGAGTGCCGTCCGAAGTGTAATCGATGCCATTCTGCGACGTAAAACTTTTCGAGAAGTCGCAGTCGTCCACTGCGACACCTTGGCAGCAAGTTGACTTGATCGTGTCCCAGTCACTGTTTTGAAAATCGACTGAGAAAGAGGTAACACTAACTCGAGTGAAATTCGGCCGTGATAGTTGCTCCACAGAATCACGGAGTTCATCAACAGACGCACGTTCATGAAACCATTACCAATTGCTGCGCCCTGAAATTTAAACAAAAAATGAAGTTGAAACATAACCAAACCTGGAAATTCGGGTTCGGGAAAGACTTGTTATTGATGCCTTGAACGAGGAGATCCGCCAACATCGGGATATAGACGCCTGCATAGCTTTCGCCGGACAAGAAGAAGGTACGGTTTTGATATTTGGTTTGGACCCTGAAGCCCTGTTTTGTTGACAAAAGTGTCAAACCTTGCAAAGAAATCAGCCAAAGCGGCATAGTTCTGCTGGGCCGTCTGGAAATCGTTGGCTGTCGTATAATTCGAGATGCCCTTCGCGTAGGAGAAGCTGACGCCAATGGGCGATTCAAGGTAGAGAACATTGGCTTTCTGGAAACTTTTGTTTACTTGTTTGTTTTGTTGTTATTAATTGTTTTGTAACATAAACAAACAACAAACAAACCTGATTCCATGAATAAACATTCTCATAAAGCGAATTTCCATCCTTGTTCACGTAGAATGGGCCGAGCTCTTCGAAGGCTCCAGCGAAAGAAGAACATCCGGGACCGCCGTTGAACCAGACTAAGATCGGATCCGTTGTCGGGTCACTACGCGATTCCGTCAACCTAAATTTGGTGATTTCATTTTTTTGCCAAATCTTTTAAGAGAAGCTTGTGCAATATTTTCTCTTTTCTGGTTTATAGCATGATTTCACTTTTTGTCCAAGGTCATTCGCTTTTAAGAAAAGATTAAAAATTTCTCTATTTTGTGATTTATAGCTTTGTGGTGTCCAAAAGGAGTGACCAGAAACCCAACTGCAAGCATGCCCGTTGTGAGCTTATCAGCCACACCCCGCGCGCGTACGGACAAGGCGGCGATCGACCGCCTCAGGCGTCTGGGTATTTCGGGGCGCTGTTGCCTCATTATTTGCAATGTGTACAGGCGTACAAGGGCGACAAAAAGCGTCTTGTGGCCAAAGCTGTAACTTCAACAAACAATACCAACTTCACGGGAACAAGCCTTGTCACCTCACGCCCAGAGTGCGATAAGCTCTGAACCCTGGTCTAACTTGTTGCCTCATACTGCTGTAAAGCATCATGCTGATACTGGGGACTCTCATTCTAGCTTCAACGAAAGGGAACTCACATGTAATGCATCTGCCACGACCCGTCCGCATTCGCGTTTAAGTAACCCGCATAGGTCTGAAACAGAGATTTTCCGAGTTTTAAGAAGCACAAACATTGAAAGTGGTCTGAAAGATGAGACCGGGCAGATTGACGACCAGATCATCCTCTCCGATTGCCTCGGCCCACTGGAGAACCGCAAGCGAGAAGAGCGTCGACACCAGCAGCCGCCTGAGCATCGCCCGCTCCTCTACAAGCAGGAGAATGGTTGCGGAAATAAAATCGCTAAAAATGTTATGCAAACGCGTCTAAAGTGGGACATTCAACGGACAATGGTACGCGAAAAATTGGTATTTCTCTGAAAAGCCGGCCTCCCGTCGTCGAACAAGGCAAACATGGCTGCGTGCATGTCGGATACGGACAGGTAGCCACAGAAAATGATCCCGATGTTCTTGCGCGTGAAAAATTGAACGGGATGTCAAGTTGGTGGCGATCGATGTCGATGACAAAGAAGGCCAATGTGGAGGAAACAAATTGGGTGAAGGCGGCAGCTCCATGACCCGACAGTCGGGGCAAATAAAGGCGGAATGACGGGCTGACGCCGTTTGGATGAGCAAGAGGAGGCCTCTGGAATGCTCTGACGAGTAGAGGCGCCAACATCGCACTCTCTCGCAAAAGGATTACCACGCTGGCCTTCTGGCCTGTCGGCTGCTCGTCGAGTGTCGAGCGGCTGGACAAAACGGAGGCTCGCTCGCTCCCAGATAAGCAAGTACGCGCCGTCTGCAGCGAGCCAGCAGCATCGTAAAGAGCCGAGAAAGGGCCGTGACTGAACTGTGCTCCGAGACTTTTGAGACTTTGCCCTCTGGAGGCTTGATGTAGTGGAGTTTTTTTTTCGTGCAGCGCTTGAAGATGGATATCTCTGAGGAGTGAACGAACGATTATTGTGTAGGCGCTAATGAGGCTGTCTGTTCATAGTCGACAACTGCCTGCTTTGATTCAGAAACGAACAGTAGCTTCAACCACCCAGATAACTATGGTTCATTCACTATAACAGTGCTCAACGATCTTAAGATTTCTATCTCGATAGAGGCCCAAAGGGCGAGAAAAGGGGGAAGTTTCCTTTGGTGCAGATGAGAGAAAAGGACGT
>JAQIXL010002794.1:0-11933 GCA_034700245.1 Poikilolaimus oxycercus | reverse complement strand
ATGTGATGCCTTCGCTCATCGAGCAAATGAAACTTCTCCCTGCGTCTCGACTAAATATATGCATGAGCAGTGTCGTAATGTCACAAGACATAAGGTTTTCTGATGCTTTTACCCTTCAGTCCTTCCCCCTCTAGTCTTTTATGAAGCCCAGTGACAGAACACTTCTCAACGTTCTTCCCCGAATTCCCTTGACGTCTGCTTATGCTCGCCATATTCTTGGAACATTTACTCCTGGAGACAGGGCAATGAAGAAGAAAGCAAGATGGCTCGGCGACTCTTCAGTCGGAGAGAAAATTGAAGGCGGAATTGATGTGCGTGTAGCGAGGTGGGCGAAGCGTCATGAGACTAAAGGAGCAGGAAGAAGAGAAGAGAAGAGATGAAGACACATGGTGGTCATTTTCAAGGCTTTGGGCGCTTTTTCGGGAATTCCATCACACCCCAAAATACCCCCCTCTCGCTCGCACCAGTGAACTGATGGTTAATTCACACACTTTCACGCTATTTCAGCATTCCTTCTTGTGGCCAGCCATGACATAATTTCAATTCAATGGTCATCACACAATTTTTTTCCTTGTTTCTTTCATTCCGACGCTCTTGTCGTGGAGGCCGGTCAATGACGCCTGCATAACCACACCAAAAGAGACATCGTCATCAACGAAAAACGAAAAGGTCGACATGCATACGTCTGCAGTCCCTCCGCCTGTCATTGGAGGGTCCGGATTTTGGCTTCTGGTCCGGGTTCAAAAGGAATAAGGCAGAAATGAATTATTACGGGTGGAATGAAGCACTGCCAGTCTTCTCTTCTCGTCTCGAGGCTCAAGTCGGAGCTTCCTCACCCTAAAGGCCATCCGTTTCATCGCCTTCTAAGAATCTTGGCATTCATCGTCTTGTTGTCGCGTTGCGAGCGCGCGCGCGTCGAGATGAAATCTAGGACTGCGCTTTTTTCTGTCTTTCCCTCTCTGGCCACCGTAAAGAGTGAGTGAGCAAGCGAGTATGAGAGTGAGAGGAGTATTCATGGGATGTTCCAAGAATGTCTTCTTCATACTCGCTCGAGTCCTCTCTTTCTGAAGGCGCGCAAACATCGTTGAAAGTGCATCCACGATGGAAAAGAGAGTTTCTGCTCCGTCCTCTTCTCCTCCTCCCACTACTCCTTCTTTGCTCCTTCATCGAGAGTTTGGTCGCGCTACCCTCCCACCCCTTCCATTCCCACGTTCTTCCACTACTTCTCCCCTCACCCCGTCAACCACGCATACATGAATAAATGAAAGTACATGAAGTGGTGTAGAGCATTTACAGAGGCCGCAGCAGCAAGGGAATAGGTCAAAAAATCGTAGAATGACGCTATTGAACACAGGTTACGGTAGTCGACTACAAGAGCAGATGCTTTTGAAAGGACTTTTCTTTTTTCAATTGGCGTCTCGACCTAATGTAACGGGTTTATTTCGATTCAACTGCAAACCTCGCTCGCGGAGATGTCGGCACCGTTCAAGTGCACCTGCTCCCTAATCACCAATGTATTGAAACTCTTTCCTTTGCTTGTTAAAGTTCAGGCGTGCTCGCGCATGTTTCCGTGTTTCTTTCGTTTTAAAAAGTTCGTCCTCTTCTCTCTCCCCTCCTCTTCTTCACTCCCCTCAATTTCGAGGTCAAAACTCATTTTTGGAAGCACTCTTCGGCGCTTTTCCTCGTTTCCATCCCTCTTCCAGTCTTTTGCTCAACGCGTGTGTATGTAGTTCAGCGCGCGCGCTGCTTCGGCTTATTCTCTGAAAGTAGCTTTGCCGCGGACGGGCAACGACGTGGACGACGCCAACGGGCGGCCGAAGACGGACGGCCCGCAGGAAGGGCGGCCAATCAGCTCTGCGTCTTTTCGAGGGTTGCTTGCGTCCAAAACGAGAGTCCAGGGAAGTGGAGTGGGGGATGAAGGAAGGGAGAGACGGGAGGAAAACGACTTGCCTTTAGCGAGTGTTCCTCCAAAGGACATTCTAAACAAACTAGAGACGCCATTCCTTCTCGCTCCGTGGACTCCCTTGGTCAGAACACAAATGCCCGCGTGGTCGAATGGCTAAGTGTGTTGGCCGTCGTTCACATTGTCCCCCGGGGTGGAGCGAGTTCGATTCCGGGTGGCGCGCCTCATTGCAAAGCGCGTCAGGCTTCCGGGGAAAGGGAAGCGGTTTTTCTTCGTTGAAAGCCGGGAATTCCGAACGGCGCCGGGCGCTGCGGGAGACTAAAGCTCGACAACACTGGCATTGGAGGCTCCCGGCGCCCTCGTCGGGGCGGCCGGATGGACGAATGTTCCGAGAAGTGGTCTCTGTTCGAGGAATTGGACGGAAAAGGCCCGCCTGGGAAACATCCCTCCCTCTTTCTCTTTCCTTCTTCTTCTTCGTTGAGGCGATGTCGTCGATGAACCCAAAAGCCCATCGCGCCAACGAAAGAAAAGCGTGCAAGTCGGAAGAGAAGACCGAGGCAGACGCTGCAAGGAAACTCTTTGGACTTCTTTGCTCTTTCATGGGCTTTTGCCCAGACTGACGCCTTCGTCTGGGGAGCATCTGGGGTGGGCCTAGAGTCTTGCAAGCGTCCATCTGCAGAGGATCTCTGAATCGCAAGAAGCTACCGTATTCCCTAAATCAAGAGTGAATGTGTAGATGAGAGGAGGAGCGCCGCCCCTCTCCTCTCACCTCTATCTCCTCCTTCTTCACGTGTTATTGCCTAATTGCATTTTGACATACGCCGTCGTCGCCCTCATCGGTCTCTCCTCGATTTGCCCTCTGGTCTTGGTCTCTGGCAGAATTCATTAGCCCATCATCATCATCAGGATGTGAACATCTCACGCTCGATTAGTCGTCGTCTCTCCCGATGTTCTTTGACTTCACCGTATCCGCTTGCCTTGCTTAGCCTAAAAGTCACGTAGACTTGTTGTTTCCTTCCTCTTGCCGGATTACGGTAACAAGCTTTCTCCTCGATTTGGAGTTCGAATGTTTGAAGTGCGCGACGTGGTGGCGAGGGCAAAAAGCGGAAAGACGAGGGGAGAGAAGGGGGGAATTCCCCGAAAAGAGTGCATTCAAAAAGTCACACAAACACCGCATTTCGACCTCGTCCTCCCTCCTCCCTCTCGCCGTCGACGCCGACTTCATCGCGTGGCAATTGCCCGAGAGAGGAGTCTCGCCTTTTTGAAAAACAATTCCCAGGAGAGAAGAGGGAGGGGGGGGGGTCGAGCTGTGTTACGAACGCGTCGTCCCCTTCTCGTGCATCTTCCTCGTCCTCCTCCTTCTCGCGTTCTTCAAGTCCGCCCACTTTTTTCGTCGCGCTTCTGCCACTCTTCCTGCTATGCCCCCTTCTCTTCTCTGTGGACGTCTCTTCCCAATCCTGGACACAGCGGGAGAGGAGGAGAGGAGGAAAACTCAAAACACATATCGAGTCTGCAAGGCCCCTGGAGCCCTTCCTATTGCTCTCCCAACCCTTCAAGTACATCGACTTCTTTGCTGCATTCGATCATGACACATGCTTCCCATGCGCGCATGCGTGGTTGCTGACTTCATCTTTTGCTAGTCAAGTTCTTGTTTTTAGAGTTTTCTCAGTCAGAATTTGCACTTGTCAATTCGTAAGTCTTTGCGTCAAGTTGTTTTTCTATCTTCAGCCTCTTGAATTACTGTATCGAGTCCCTGATTATGAGAATTGGCTCCTGACGTCTCTGGCTCGCGTGGCGGGTGTCGCATGACAAAGGACGAGCGCGCCGGTCCATCGACGGGGCCTGATCGTCGTGGTTCAAAACACAGACCGAGACCTGTTGCTGTTTCTCCCAGCCGCTCCCCCCTCTCCCCGCCGCTCCAAAAGTCCCTTTCGCACTTCGGACGTGCCGCAAGAGAACTGCCGAGTGGACATCGAAATAGGTCGAGACTGAGAGAAAAGAAGTGTGGGCGAGTAGCTGCTCTAGCCTGATTTTTTTGCCACACCCCCTACTCCCGCTCTCCTACTCCATCGGCACCAATTTCGATTCTCCTCTTGTCTTTTCTTGGACAGCACGCACTTGGCTAGAGGGCGAGGGCGCACGCCTTCCGTCATACCAGGTTTGCGCGGCGGATTGACAGCTGTGGAAGGGAATCGCCCACTCAATGACATATTTTTTGTCTAGCACCAAATGTTTCCAAGGAAAGGAGCGGGAGAAAGAAGAAGATTTTCTGACTGATGGAATGTCTAGAAGAAGGGAAGAAAGAGCGTCTCCACGTTTTCCAGAGTCTTCCTCGTCTTCTCCCTCTTCAAGGAGTTGGATGACTCCTTAACAACAATGTTAAAGAATTTCAGTACAAAGGATTCTGACTCAATTCGTGGTCCTTCCAATGACTCATCCTAGTTTCAAGGGCGTGCCCATCTTCACTCACTGTCTTCTTTGTTTTGAACTTTCTTCCCTTCTCGAATTTTCTTGTTCCTCGAAAGCGCGTGACCATGATGGGGCAAACGGTTTTCGGTGAATTCCCTGAGTGAAGAGGAGCCACGTGATTCTTGCGCGGGTATTCAAGTGGACCGTTGGTCGCCAGGCAATAAGTTCACGAACTCTCTTCCATCCTCGCTTGGGGTTTGGTCAACCGGCTTTGTTGCCCCCCTTCCCCTCCCCTTGTGGCCTGCCACTTCGGAAGAGAGGGACTGCAAAGTCCGATTTGGCATCAATCACGCTAGACGCTTCTTGCAGACTTTTTCCATCTTGGCGCGAGTTCGTCCCACACGCGATCTAGTCCTTTGTTGTCCACTGTGATCGTTCACTCAATTGCTTGTCTTCAGGGCAAAGTGCTGGTGGTGGAGCCGGGAAGACGTGCCTTCTCCTTCAACTCCATGGCGAGACGGCGGCGACGCCTCAGCGATGACAGCAACACCCGCAGATGTTTCATCATCGTCGACAGCCCCCACGAAAACAGAAATGCTAGTTCATCCATTCTTCCCCTGTCTTCTTCTTCTTCCCCCTCCCTTCTTGTCCCCCTTCTCGATCACTCAGTTCGTCGACTTCGACTCAGCGCGCGCATCGAACCTCGGGGCGGCGGCCAAGAGACACTAAAAGTGAAGTTTTCCGGTCGGACACCACGTCGCATGGTATTTTTCTCGTCGAGCTGAAAACGACCAGCAAGAGAGGGATACACAGTTCATCGTCCGCCTTCAAGTTCGGCGCACACGTCCGATGTCGTCGTCAGCACCACAGCACATCTTCTCTCTCCCTCTCTCTTCTCTAAGGCTTCGTCATTTTATTTTCGCTTCCCCCAGCGGCAACACCCGGCGCCTGTCATTGTCCTTGTTTTGAGAGAGACGGAAACTTTTAGAGTGAGAGTGGCATCAAAACTCTCCAAAAGCGGAATTTTAACTCCACAACACCCGTGACACTTTGCCTGCCTTCCCGTCAAGCTCCGGTTTCTCGTTGTTGAATCCCGTCCAACCTCCCTTCGACTCCCTTCTCAATAGTGTGACCGCGCGTCGTCCTTGTTTCACGCAAATACCCGACGCTCAAAATGTTTCTCCCTTCTCCCACCAGATTTGCCCTTCTTCTCACAATCCTCTCAAATCTTCTTCTTCCTCCTCCCTTTTCAAGTGTCATAATTCGTCGACTTGCGGTTCCAAGAAGTTCCGCGCTTTTTCTTTCGAGCTTGCTCGGCATTGAAATCTCTCGCGCGCACGCGCACGCCATTGTTTGAAACCCCGAACCGCTCGTTCAACATGACAACTCGTATTGGTCTCTTGAGGGTATGGAGCCGCGCGGCGGCCGACCCTCGCCCGCTCGACAAGGACTGCAACTGTCATGCGTTTCCGTGAATGTGTCTTCGACGTCGTCGACGACGTGGTCTTTCTCTCCATCTCCCTCTCTCTCCTTTTTCGCCGGAAAAGCTCGGACGCATTGGAGAAGGGCAAAATATTGGACTGCATTGACGCGTGTGCCTTGCTCGCGAGCGCGCGCGTTCATGTCCAAGAGAGAGTCCTTCGTCTCTCCTCCTCCTCCCTCTCTTGGAAGAGCGAAGAGAGAGTTGTGCTTGCATGAAAAACGACACAACGACTGCTCTCTCGGCGAGCAAGAGGAGGCAAAAGCAGTTCCAGGAAAAAATTCCCCGGGTCGCCGGCCCTAGGGCACCCCGCCGCCGTTGCCGCTGCCATCGTCGATGTTGAAAGCAGTCGACGCGCGCGTCCCTCAAACGATGAAGAGCTTTTCCTCTTCTCTCCTCCTTCTTTCCCTTCTTAGAGAGCGGAGTCCGCAAGAATACGTGGAAACGTTCGCAAGGCGGGGGTGAGCATACTAGGCGTGAAAGTCGCAGCGGCGGCATGTTTCCCATGAATAGCCGTTTGGCACTTCCCCCTGAAGCCCTCTCTCTCCTCTTCAAAGAGGCTCTTCTCTCTCGCGTCGCCGCTAGGATGTCCCATAGGACACGGGACCGCTTCTAGTTTGATGCAGCACATCGAGCGCCGCGCCAATGGGTCGGTCGACGGCCCCGCCTTCAGGCTTTCCCTCCTGCCAAATCTCGGAACTATGCGTGTCTGCCATCAATGATCTCATCGAGGTTTCCCCTCTCCCTCCCTCGTCTAAGCTACCGTAACCCGGACCTCTCGGTTCTGCTTTCTGTTATGCTCACCTGATCGTAGTGGAATTTGCTACGCGGTGAAACCGTCGGCGAAGGTCACTAAGTGCCCTGTGTAGATAAGGACGGATCTCGTCGGTTCTGCCCTCCTCCTCCCGTGTCGACGCCAAAACCAGGTCTCGACCTCGAATGGCTCGCGGCCGTATTCTGCTCCCCCTTCCCCTGATGCCTCTCGCCTTTCTCTCCTTGCGGCGTTGTGTTTTGGTACTCTGGTAGAAGTGTCGTGCTGCGGGGCGCTCGTGTGTTCCCTTTGCGTCTCTCCTTGCTCCCGCGCTGCCCCCCCCCCCTCTCTTGCTCCGTGCATTCCATCTTCCTGTGCGATGAGTTGTCCGCGGGGCGAGCGAGCGACGACCGTCGCGACGCTCTGCTCGTTTCTCTGTGCTGACGCGCGCTCGCCTAGGATGCGAGTTCTCCTCTCCTCCTCTGCTCCGTGGCGGGGCTACAGAAGTCCAGTCTGCATTCCTCTCTTCCAACTTGCAAAAACAACAAAACAAAACCCCCGTTTTTCTTCTCAAACTCGAGAGTCATAGTCTGTGACTGATGGCATTGTCTAAGCCTTCAACACGACCCGCTACGTGAGGCACGCTGAGAAACCGACCTAATCGACTTTGGCAAATCAGCTCAATTCGGTCTCACCTCGACTTTCCACTCGTGATTCGGCTTTCGCGCCCTTTTTGCCGGGGGTGGAGACAGGCAGACAGCAGAAAAACGCCGAAAACTGATCTCCTTCGAGAAGGTGTTGATGACGGGGCAGCCTATCAAACATCAAACACTCCGGGCTTGTCTCACATGTTGGTTTACCGGTTTCTCGTCCTGTTTGTGTGATGAAAAACTTCCTCGTCCCGGCATGGAAAGGCAACCATAACGAAAGGGCGCGTCCAGACAGCCGACGGGGCGGCAGACATACACAACACCTCTTCGTCAAGGGGCAGC
This sequence comes from Poikilolaimus oxycercus, assembly GCA_034700245.1. NCBI lineage: Eukaryota > Metazoa > Nematoda > Chromadorea > Rhabditida > Rhabditidae > Poikilolaimus > Poikilolaimus oxycercus. Next base: position 4,398 of record JAQIXL010002794.1, on the reverse strand, counting down.
AGCAGCCGTTTTTCCACGCCGACTCTCATTGTCAGCTGGGCGATGCTCGGTCTTCCTTAACGCTAAGGGGTGTCGTTCCTGAAGGAATACGGTAATTCCGATCCAGTCCCTCCTCCTCCTCCTTCTTCTTCTTCTCCTCTTCTTCGTCTTCCCCTTCGACGACGGCACGGCCGTATTTGGTCGTCCCGTAATTGGCTCCTTTCGACGAACACATCGAGGACGCGCTGGTTTCAGCCAAAGGGCGAGGTCCTCGATGATTTCTTGCAGTCTTTCCTGTCAACACCGAGGGGTCCGCCCTTGCAAAGAGGCAACGAGATTGCAGATCGGTCCATGTTTCCTCCGCAATGATGAAGTTTGCCCCTGTGAACAGTTCTTCAATCACTCACTAAAGGAAGCAATTCATTGCGTGATTTCCACACACCTGTGTGTTCTTCTATACGGACGGGGAAAGAAAGAAGGTTTCATTTTCCGCAAGAGACCAAAGCCCCCCGGTGTGGTGGCACATTTCATCTTGTCGCGGCTCATGTAAATTCAATAATCTTTTCCGACTCTGTTCGGCCGCAAAACCTGTGTTGGTAGCGTTTTTCTGGCCAGCCGTCGTCCCGTTGATGGACTTGCAGTTTTATCGCGCGGGGTCGCCGTCGCCGCTGCGGCAGAAAAGGCGGGCGCTCGCGTGGTGTTCAAAACACAAATGCGGCCCGCCCCGAGGTGGTGGTGTTGTGTGGATGGGCCCCTTCCCTCGAGAGAGAGGAGCGCGCGTCTTCACCACGATGGAGAAGGTGGTGGAGGGGAAGAAGAAGAAGGCAACGACCTTCCGACTGGTTCTCCGTCCGTAGGCCACTGAAACCTCTCGCCTCCTCTCGCGCCACGACCCCGACGACGTTCACCGAGACCTGAGGGAAGAGAGAGAAAATGGGAGAGATAGAGAGAAGACGTTGCGCGGGGGTCGAGAGTGTTATGGTCGACCCAACTGAAACCCCCGCGCTCGCCTCGCCTCTCCGGCCACATCTCCTTCATCTTCGTCATCTCTCCCCCTGTCCACCCTTTTGTCCACCATCACCACCAGCACCTTGCCCTTTTCCGTCCGTCCACTCCCCCTCGCCGTGTTTTGGCCTACACGTACTCGCGCCTCCACCTCCTTCTCTGTCTCTCCTCAACCACGTCAACGGATGATAATCAGTTCTCGTGCCGCTCCGCGCGCCCGCTCCCCCTACTCCCTCTTGAAAGTCATTCGGGTTCTGTTCTGCTGCCTGCTCGTCAAGTACGATCACTCTCCACCCTCTCCCTCAACACCTGTACTCTCGCCCACTTTTCACGTCTCCTCCTCCTTCTTTCTATTCGTGAAAGGTGGACGAAAAAGTTGATTTCGTTCCAGTTTCTGTAGCACGTCGAGCCCCCCTCGAGACCCCTCTCTTCCAGGCGTTCGATGCCTGCTCTTCTGCCACCATCATTGCCAAACAGTAAAAAAGGCGTGCGCGCGGAGGGCACGCAGACGGCTGCCAGTCGTCCTCAAGGTCAAGTTTCTCATTCGTCTTCCTCCACTGCTCCCTCCATCATCTTTGGTTAGAGGGCCGACCCGATCCCGTTGGCATGAGTTTCACACTCGTTTGCACGTTCGCTTGATGTTTCTTTCATGTGATATTTGAGCCACTTTGAGAACCGGGAAGCAGCTCTCGTTGATCTCCCTTCGAGAGGAGGTCGAATTCTCGGAAAAGGCGGGGCAACAACTCTTGTCACAACATCCTGTTTTTTCTTCTTCCTCGCGTTTTCAACGTGAGTGATGCTGACATGTTGCGTTCTCGGCCTTTCGTCTCGTTGAACTCGTCGTCCAAGAGCGGCCGAGACTAAAGTGCGAGAATGTTGTTTTCGATCTTTCTTTCTCTCGCTCTTCCTCCTCGCTCTCTTGAGCTTTCACCCCCAAGGTTCAAGACATAAAATTTACGCTCGCCGCCGCGTGATCAACGCGCTCTGAGAACTCATCCAGTGTGTTGCCTTCTCATAGTGCAATGCCAGTGGCTCCTCTCCCCACCCTCCTCTCGCCTCTTTGTCGCACTGTGTTATTAATGACCTACGCGTGTTCTGGATCTTTTGCCCTCCACTAGTGTTTCTCGGCTCTCGGTGCCTCAAACGTCTCCTCCTTCCCCTTGTTTCCCTAGAAGCCACACAAGAGAGAGAGAAAAAGTGGCACCCCGGGCTCAAGAGACCCCCAGGGCGTATCGGTCCCGCTGGATTTGACTAGCCGGGGGCTCGAAGCTCGATTCCCGAAAAACTTCTCAATGCACCCTTGTCTGCAAGGCTTGAATCTTCTTTCATTTTTCTCCTTGCTCGAACACGCTTTGTGCTCTCAACGAGTGCAAAACACGGCGGCCGCTCTCTTCTCTCTTTTCTCCTCCTTCCCCCTTCCACAAGGGGTCCTCGATGCGCGCGATGTCGTCTTTACCGCCATCGTCGTGGCGGCCGACCGCCGCGTCATGTTCCATTACAGTTTTTTGCTGCTCGCACAACCATCTCGCCCTTTCCTTCTTCTCTTGGCTGCCTTCAGCCAAGTGAACCTTCTTTTCTTCCCCTTTCTCTCTCCCTCTTCCCCTCACTCTATATTTCTTTCTGACACTGCGCAGTAGGGGTGACGAAGACGTCCGTGCTCGCCTCTCGGCATCACCAGCACCACCACCAAGAGAGGCGGACGCGCTCCGACCGAAACGAATCGTATTTTTCTCCCCCGGTCGGAGCGCGCGCGCTCGGTCCCGCGAGCGCGCGCCTTTTCCTTGCCTTCACGCTGCGCCTGGAACCGTGGTAATCGTCGGAATTCGACGATTTGTTCGGGCGTCCAGTCGACGTCGTCCAATGCTTTTTGCGTCCATCCGCTTTCCCTTCACGCTCTCTCTTCGGATCGTCTTTCTCGACTTTTCGGTTCTCATCTTCAGTCTCCCCTCCCTCCACACTCACGCGTGTCATGCTTCTTGCTTCAAAGCGCTCGAGGCGTAGCGAATCGAAAACCGTCGAAAGACGGCAAGAAAAGGGCGCGCGAGCAAAATTCCCGCGCGCTCGCTCTCCTCGTTTCTCTCCAAGAGCGGCGTCATCACTCGTCGCTCCTCTCGCTTTGTCTAAACCCATCCAGTGGGTTCGCGAACACGCTTCAGATCGCCACTCCAAGCACTTGGGGATTTGTGTCTTGCCTTTTGAACGAGCGCCAATGATTGGTCTCTAGATCGATTCCATGTGCTATGAATAGTTTTGCCGGTCTTTTTTCTCCTCTCCCCCGAAGAAGAACAGCCGACGTGAGAGAAGGAGAAGAAGAAGTGCTTCCTTGTCCAATCAACTCCAAGTTGAAGGGCGGCTTGTGTTTTGAGAGATTTGTGATCGGCTTTGCAGCGGGGAAGGCCCGCAACAGTTGGTCCTCTTCTTCCCGCACCTCCAGTCCATTGCTCCAATGGTTCAAACGCACGCGCGCGCGCTCTTTCCTCGACATACCACGGCCATCAAAGCGCAGTAATTGTGTCTTTCTGGGCCCTCCTTGCGGGCCGAGAGGGCCGTCTCCGCTGCCTCGTCGAAGAGCTCAAATGCCCTCTCATCCCCCGCTCTAAGCTGCTTCGAGCGGGCGAATTTCTTCCGGGATCCCATTTGCTCCGCGCTATCATCTTGTTGTGTCTGACTGTCCTTATTCGTTCTGGATCTTAACGCAGACGCACAGCGCGTCGCGTTACCGTACTCTGAGTCATGTGGCGACGAATTTCGCTTCGAGTTCACGCCGCCCGCCGGGACTTTTCGCCATGAATCGAATGGGAAAGGGTCGTGCGATTCGTCAGCCCCGCCGAGGCGTCTTACTCACGAAAAAAATGCCACCTGACGACCTTGACGAGTCGAAACTGCGACTTCCTTCAGGTGGCGGTTGTCAGTCATCAAAGTTTCTGCATGAGTTCAATCTCTTCTTCTCACTCTCTGCAACCCCGTCTAGTTTATACGTGCTCAGACGTAGACACAACAAAGTCTTCTGTCTTGATGCCTTGCTCAAGGTTGTCTAACCGCTTCCGTCTCCTAACGCGCGTCGACGACGCCGAGGCGCGCCAGACAGTTTGCTCGTTGTGCCGCCGGTCTTCGAAGTCTCCCAGACATTTCTGATTCGAGTTTCTCTCGTTGCCGCCGCGCTACGGCGTACTTATTTTACGGCAAATCACCGCGCATCATCACCTTTTCCGTCGTTTTTACTCCTCTTCGCGATTTGCCGTAGAGGCTCCATCCGCATTAACTTTATATAGAAAGTCGTTACCATCCTGACATCCTGACATTGTTCCCAAATTTTTGCTATGAGGTTTTTATGACCCCCAAACAACTTTTCTATAGCAATACGATGCCGTAGATGCCAAAAATGAAGTCAGATTTGACCGGTGACGTCATCCA
>JAQIXL010002793.1:0-11938 GCA_034700245.1 Poikilolaimus oxycercus | reverse complement strand
TAAGGGAAGGAGGGAGTTCGCCTATCGGGCTGAAACTATGCCGCTTTTACGCTCCAGCGGAGCGAAGCGACGCTGGTCTCATAAACAGCGTCCTTGGAGTCTTAAGGTCGTAGGATAACTTCTGATGGAAACGACGAAGAAGATCAAGTCCATACAAATACGAAGCTTCCAAAAACGTATTCTTGCCCCATTCTATGCTGCTGCATGGCTCGATTCACTCGCTACCGAGCACTCGAAAAGCACGTCTTTGGCACTCACAGGCTGAGGCCACAAAGGGTTCCGTTATTGACTACACCATCAAGGGTTACGGTCGTGGACTGGAGAAGCTTACGACGCTTCGAATGTACCCAGAGGTCTTAGAAGCCCTCTCTCGACTCCGAACTGCCACTGCCGCTGGTGAAGCAGAGAAGATCGAAATGGGCTGGGCCTGACGTCGAAGAAAGAGGTGAAGCGTCACAGCAAGCAGGTCGTCACTTTCTTCACCAAGCTCTATGATGACGGAGCGAAGAGCGGTTGTAAGGTGGAGCCGAAGGACACTGTCCTATGCAGTTTTTCATGCTCTTTCAGATGCGCTAGTTTATTTTTAACTTATGTCTTAATTTTACAAACTTCAGACGGTTGCCTGGTATCCCGCCAGCCTAGGAAGCGCACCAGTCAGGCGAAGGACGAGAAGCCGAAGACGTCGGTGATGAAGGGACCGTCGCCGGTACCGAGTGTCAACCCGATGATCACCTACCTCAACTCGCTCAGTGCGCCCGACACGCCCGACTACGACTTTCTTCGCGTAAGTTTGTCAACATGTAACAATGTAAACAATCAACAAACAAATAAAACAATAAATAAATGAAAAAAATTTCAGAAGCACTTGGAGGACACGTACACGGCGATGCACATCGACTGGACGCTGCCACCCGAGTACGCCAAGCTGCCGCCGATCAAAGAGCGTCGCCGAAACTCCGCCGGCAAGGTTTTTGTTCGCTTGCTTCAAAGCAATACAAGCCTGTGCAGCCCATCGAAGAACCCAAGAAGAAGCGCGGGTCGAGGTCGGCTTCGAAGGAGGCCGAGCCAACTGGAGAGCCGACGGCCGAAGAGCCCAACAACACCAAGGTAACAGAGCTTCAAAAGCTCTTTAAAAGGATTCAGCCCGAAGCTGAGGTGAAGAAGGACGACGAGCCGAAGGCTGACGCGTCGCCGGCCTTGGAGAACGACGGACAAGAGGTTTTTAAATAATTCCAAGTAAATAAAAAATAATCAATTCTGGAGGCAAACTCGCCACACAAGAAGCAGAAGACTCCGAGGACGCCGAAGACGCCCGTCGGCGGGAAGAAGCGTCGCAGCAGGAGCAAGAAGCCGAAGGTTTCCTGATCGAGAAGCTTGGAAACTTTTTTTTAGCGCAAACACAAGAAGAGGACGTCGTCGGCGTCGATGGAGCAGTAGAAGGACTTCTCGGCGCTCTCCTCTCCCTGTCCTTCTCCCTCTCCCGCCCGGCCCTAGATAAAAGCGTCTCGCTGGCATTCATGACTTGTATTGTACATAGACAAACCACAAAGTTATCTCTATTCCAGAAAAAACATGAAACAATTGACGAGTATAAAATGCTTACAATTAGAGCCCTTTGCGGAGAGCGTCCCAACGGGGCACGTCGACCGCATACGAGGCGAGCTGCTTCCAGTAGCCGCTCTCGTACCTAAAAGTCCAGATTATCCAACACAGGACGCCACGAGACGACGATGGTTTCGAAGTGAAGATGATGTCGGTGGCAGAAGAAACAAGTGTTAAAGTGAATGTTTTTCCATGATTGAAGAGGCGTCGTAAAAGTCTCAAAGCTTTTTCTTGCTTCTTTGACGCGTGCATGGTCATCCTACCCCGTCATGTTGAAGTTGAAAGCAACGCACGGGAAGAAAAAGGGAAGAGTGACGGTTGTTATTGTTAGCTGAAACTTTAAACAACACGAGAAGATGAAGAAGAAATTGTCGTTTCTCTTCTTCTCTTCTTTCTTGTCAAATGTTTTCTCTGAATCTTCCGGTACGACGTCGCAGGCATAAGTCAAGATGTCTATAAAAGCTTTCCCCATCAACCGCCCAACCATTGTGTCGAAAGAGCTCTTCACTCGTCAAAATGCTCCTCATTGTGCTGGTTCTTCTCTTCTCCACGTCTACACTTGGAATGAATTTGTGTGAAGAGAAGGCTTATCCAACGTTGGCGGAATGTGAACGTGTTTGTCACCGCTGTCTTTTCATGATACCGAGAGAGTGTCGTCGAAGTAACTGTGCGGATCGCCGTGTTTTCTGTCTTACTGGACTCGGTCGTCCAACACCGCCGTGTAACTAACGAAAATGATGAACGTGAATAAAACGTGGCATTCTGTTGCTTTGGGTGCTAACAGGTTTTAAGGAGTATCTGATGAAATTGACGGATAAACTGACGTCCACCGAGAGTTTTTGAGGTTATGGCAGCTCGCAATTCTTTTCAAACCACCGCAGCACCTCAATCACTTTCTTAAAGCCGGCTTGACAAACGCAACTTTCATTTTGTTGTCTTCACCCTCATTTCTTCAAGCACGACGTCAGAGTCTCCATAAAAGCTCACTCCGTTGTCGGTCGCTTCAGTATGTCGACACCGCAATGTCTTCACTGTCACAAGATGCTCGTCGTTGCGCTACTTCTCCTAGTTTCCATGGCCCTGGCCCAACCTGGCTGCCCAAATAGGTCTTATCGTACGCTTGAGGATTGCAAAATGGCCTGCATCTGTTGGATGCCAATAGCTACGAGATGCCTTCCAAGCAAGTGTCCGGACGGCCGTGTCTTCTGCCTCATCGGTGGCATTCCCCCGAATCTACCATGTGGCATTGACATTGACAAATGAAGAATGCGAATAAAACGTTTTTGTTGCGAATATGAACAGGCTTGCTATATGCTGCAGTGTAATGCGTTCTAATGAGCGGCAATAGTCAGCAGATTTGACAAAACAGCCCAAAAGCGAATGTCACAAAAAGCCCTTCGAAACCTCGACGCCTGTTAATGGTGAAATCTGAGAAATCGTTTGACACTTCCAAAGGGGGGGGGGGGGCGTCACAATCTTCGTACAGTCCGCTCTTAAAAGCTCCCGCCACCGACATCTTCTTCACTTCGAGACCCTCATCCGTGTCTCCAGTGTCGTCGAGATGCTGGCGATTGTATTGCTCTTCCTAGTTCTCAGTACCACTACCATCACGACTGATGCCTGTAAAGAGATGCGCTTTCCGAACATGAAGATTTGCTTGAATAAGTGCCACTGCCAGTACATGGACGGCAAGTGCATTCCAAGCAATTTTGCGGATCAACATGTCGCCTGTGTCTTCAACAACAAACCGCCTACTCTTCCGTGTAACGGTGGAAAGTGAATAAAAGCTTTTGCTTGGCGTCGTTCGGTCGATCCACAATCAATACAAACAAGTAGAACCACTGCGCCTGCTCGGATGTCTCTGCAATGTGTGCCTCCCAAAATGCCTCCCAAAATGCCTCCCAAAATGCCCTCTGCAATGTGTGTCACTCCCCAAATTGACTGGGAATTGCGAGAATGAGACTTGTTGTTCGCATCTTCCTGTCGTCGCCCAGCTACTTCGGCTTCGACGTCGCTTCCCAGAGGATCTTCAGTGGTAAACAACCGTTGTTGGTGGTGTGACGTAGCTTCTTCTATAAAACCACTTCATTGACAAACAACTTTTCAGTTTCACATTGCCTGCATCTGTTTCCGCCGAAATGTTCTTGATTCTATTCCTCTGTCTAGTTCTCAGCTCCACTACGTCAAGTTCTCCGTTCCACGATAACTGCTATGTGAGATATTATTCCAGCATGAGGGAGTGCAAGGAAAAGTGCCACTGCGTCTTTGTTGAGAATGGAAAATGCCAGGGAGACGGCCGTTCGGTCAAATGTAGCTTCCACCCAGGCCAAAACTAGCTTCGACCCATGAAAGCGTACTCACTTTTTCATATGAAAAAAAGAATAAAGCGCTTGGGAGCACGACGTCGTGCGAGCATACATAGTGTTATGTCCCTCAGCCTCTTCCTTCGCATTCATGACTTCACTGAAGACGATTTACCGGTAAATAGCCTTCACAGAAATTTTGGTGTATGGCAAGAAGTGAGACAGTCTTAACTCTCGCATTGGTCCGCCGCCCCCTTTCAGGATGTGATGCTATGTCGCAGGCTTTTTCCTGTTTTTCAGCCAATCACGGTTCTTTAATCGACGATTTCTCATTTCACCACACAATGTGATGCGCCTAAAAGCTTTCACCACTGACATCTTCTTCACTTCGAAAAGCCTCCGTCGTTGTCTCGGATCTTGTCTAGATGCCTTTGATTTTATTGCTGGTCCTAGTTCTCAGTGCCACTATCATCGCGGCAGAGAATTGTTTTCCAGAGATGCGCTTTAAAGATATGATTGAATGCCGGCAGCATTGCCACTACGCTCCCATCTTCGGAAAGTGCATTCCAACTGAATGTGCTGATAAACATGTCCGTTGTGTCTTCTGCAGCAAATTGCCTCCTCATAAGTGCAAGGATGGAAAGTAAATAAAAAATTTACTGCCACGCTTGTTGTGTAATATCTCCCTGCAGATAAGAAAAAAAAATCAAAATCGAAAGTGTATAATCCAATAACACACGCATACGAAGAGCCAAAAACTAACAATAAATAACTGCGATGTATATGCACTACATGAGGCCGCGAGGTCACTACCTGTTATTTGCACTATTACTGGAGTGATCAGAGTGCTTACTGCCAAAGACGGTTCTTTAATCGACTATTTCTTGTTTCATGTCGTAATACTTTTGATGCCCATAAAAGATCAGCCATCGACATCTTCTTCACTTCGAAGCACCGTCGTTTATCATCTTCTTCTTCAAAAATGCTACCAATTCTTGTGGTTATCGCGCTGCTTCTGGCGGTCAACGTCGCCAACGCCCAAGTACCTTATCCGTCGTTTAATACACTTGATCAATGCAATCGTGCATGTAAGCCGCTTTGTGCGTCGGAAAAGAAGGGATACGATTGCAACATGCTTCTCTGTGGAACCAACAAATTCTACTGCATTTGTAAGGGAAAGAAAGGAACCTGCTAAGAATAAAAGGTTTTGCTGACCACTTGAAGCAATAAGATGTTTTGAACGTTCTCGTGATCAAATTGCTCGACTTTGTCGGTTTCGTTTCACAGGTTTCGGTTTACTTCTTCACTCCTCTCCCGGGGACCGACAACAACACCGAGATATACAGCTTCCACGGACGACCCCCTTCCTTCTTTTGTCTCCTTGACTTTTTACTACAATTGATTCAAGGTGTGGTTCCCTCGACGATTTTGTTGCACACGTCATGTCAGAAGTGCGCTTAAAAGCTTCTCCCACCGACATCTTCTTCACTTCGAAGTCGTTGCCGTTTTCTGGCCTTCTGTTCGAAAATGTTTCCAATTCTTCTGGTTCTCGGTCTGCTTCTGACGGTCGACGTGGCCGTTGCCCAACCGCCCAATCTACCGGCATTCGACACGTTCCAACAGTGCAATGTCGCTTGCCTAGCGATTTGTCTTGTCCAAAAGAAGAAGTTCGAATGTCTTCCTCTCAATTGCGGCACCAACAAGATCTACTGCCTCTGCAAAGGAAACAAAGGAAGCTGTGGATAAAGAAATAAATGCGTGTTTGGAGATTGTTCTTGTACGCTGTAAGGTCAATATTCTTGGTGATCGCATGAAGCTCCTCTTCGACATCTGGTAGTAATGGCGCATTTGAGTTATAATCTGCGCCACTGGACTTTGGAAGAGAGGCCTCGGCGTCGCCTACCAAGTGCAACTAGTGAACACTGCTCGAGGATGGTGCTTCCGCCTGATTTCGGTGATCAGCTCTAATGTTTGACTGCAGCATTAGCCGTGGTCGGCTAGATTCTCGCATCACTACAATGGAGGAGCTATTTCTAGTGTGATGTCAGAGTGTTTATTGCCGAACGCGGTGTTGTCAACAATTTCCTCACATCATTAGATAGATGCGCATAAAAGCTTCTTCTACCGACATTTTCTTCACTTCGAAGCCTCGCTATTTTCTGGCTTCCTCTTCGAAAATGCTCCCAATCCTTGTGGTTCTTGTCATGCTTCTGACGGCAGACGTCGCCACTGCTCAACCTCCCTTACCCTATCCCTCGTTTAAGACGTATCAGCAATGCAAGGCCGTATGCCCAACAATTTGCGCCTTGGAAAGGAAGGGATACGAATGCGATCAGTTCGACTGTGGAACCAGCTTGGTGTACTGCGTTTGCAAAGGAAAGCCGGGAACTTGCTGATAATAAACGTTTTTGATGAAGAGCCGCCCGAAATGGTTCGGAGCGTCTTGATTCTCGCCTTGGTTATTACAGTTCAGGCACGAGTGCCGATTTTGAACCCAACAAAGACCAATGCAGCCTTGCCTGCGCCCCTCACTGCAAGCTGAATATTCCCTACGCCTACCCGTTGCCGGTCCATGAATGCACCGTGAACCTGAAACGTCTTGGAGGCAACAATGTTTACTGCTTCTGCAAGATGATGAACTTCTCTAGATTCTCGCATCACTACAATGGAGGAGCTATTTCTAGTGTGATGTCAGAGTGCCTATTGCCGAGCGCGGTGTTGTCAACGATTTCCTCACATCGCCAGATAAATGTGCATAAAAGCTTCTTCCACCGACATTTTCTTCACTTCGAAGCGTCGTTTTTTTTCTGGCTTTCTCTTCGAAAATGCTCTCAATCCTTGTGGTTCTTGTCGTGCTTCTGACGGCGGACGTCGCCAACGCGACGTCCTATCCCGTATCCTCTCCCTCGTTCCCCAATTACGGGCTATGCAAACGTTTCTGTTCCATGCTGTGCGGTTTGGAAGGGAGGGGATACGATTGCGAAGAGGTCGACTGTGGCACCGACAAGGTGTACTGCGTCTGCAAAGGAAAAGGAGGAATTTGCTGATAATAAACGTCTTTGCTGAGCGAATATTTGGTCGTGGGTAGTGTTGAGTATTTGCTTCAAAGCCAGCTTGAAGCGATAATCCACATGAAGGACGACATGCGATTGTAGCCGCAGGCTGAGAATATGAAAAAGAATAGGCGAAAGGACATTCGTCACTTCGACTTCTTTCAAGATTGTCTGTCAGTTGGATGCTGCCGTGCTTGGTTCGAACAAGTTTTGCCTATTGTATGCTCGACAATAGGCAGTTTCGCCATTGACGACCGCGTCGACTTGACGCGTTTTTACGCATTCACCATTTCTGCCTCCATCCTAAGAGCTTTATCGACGATATTTGTTGTGGAAATGCTTCTTCATGTCTTGATTCTCGCCTTGATTATCACCGTCCAGGCCCGGTCGCCTATCCTGAACCCAATAAAGTTTCCAAGCTTTGACCAATGCAATCTTGCCTGCCCCACTCACTGCAAGCTGAATATTCCCTACGCCTACCCGTTCCCGGTCCACGAATGCACCGTGAGCAACTGCCTTGGAAACAACAATGTTTACTGCTTCTGCAAAAACTTGCCGATCACCAATACTGGATCTGGATGCTGAAGAAGAGGTAATCTTTGTAGGATCTAGACATTGCTGGATCGTAAAGGGTTTTCAACAAAACTCTCTCAGAGGAACAATCCTTCTTGTGATGTTGTGGCTTCGATTTCTGCTCCACTTCCATACGTGCAAATTATGTGACAAGAATGAATAAATGCGGAGACTTGTTTTGTAGCTTGTGTAAAGGTCCGAATGTGCATCTTTATCAAAGATTACGGTATCATTTCTTTCAAAGCTCGAAAAAGAAAAGGAGTGTTTGTGCGAACGAAACATGCGAACTTTGAGAGGGGTTGTTTGATACGCACTCATGGTTTTCCTTATCGTCGCAGTCGCCAAGGAGCCTTGTTCAAGCTGACTCCGCAATGGTTCGCTTCTTATTTGCCCTGCTCTTGTCTCTCTCCAGCCAGACAATGAAAGGCCAGACAAAGTACACCGATGATTTAGCCAGGTTTTTCTTATTCTCAGTACCAATCGCTATACTTTTAGAACACTGCTTTGGCCTCTGCAAGTTCTGGCCTATGCGAATCCGAATGCTGAAGGCCGCGACAAGTGTCTCTCCCAGCGCTTCAATGATTCCAAAGTAAGAAGGATTTGGAGTTTTCTGAAACCAATACAATACGAAGTGATTTTGAAGATAGGCTTCGTTTAGTGGTACGGCGGATATCGCGGTCCGTGCCTTCGATATGAATACGTGGGTAGCGCGCAATCAATCAAGAGTGTGAAGCTATCGCCGTCAGTGTGCCCGATCTGTCGGCTGTTGTGGTGGCTTTCAGCGTCCCCGCAGACAGGTGCCTGGCCGACTTATTTCAGTTTTAATTAGACTTTAAAGCTCCATTAAGAATGAACTCCTCGATAATCTTGTCAACGAAACGTCTGAGACTATCGACATTGTTGACGGCGAAACAGTGGGAACGGTTTGTGGCTATTATTTTTTTAAGAAAAAGCCTAGATAAACAAGTTATGTTTGGACGTCGTGAAGGGACTTTACTGGAGATCCGGTTTCTTTAACAATTTTGCTGAAGCGCTTGGTCCGCATGTTTCAGACTACTCGATATACGTAAGATCCGACAGTTAAATATACCATGCACAAAGGTGATCGGACACGGCGGCGGCGCTGCTCTTGCCGACATGTTCGCCTTTTACCTCGGACTCATCAACGGATCGCCGGCAATTCCAATCGTCTCAGTGAACTTCGGGGCGCCGCGAGTCGGCGGCGACGGTTATAAGAATTACGTGAAAAAAGTGGTTTGTGTTATTTTTGTGCGAGCACGACCCTTTTTGGGTTATTTGATTTCAGTTTTTACTGATTTATTTTTCAGGTGCCGTATTCTTATCGAGTTACACAACCAGGCGACTCGTTGCCCAAGAAGCCAGCTCGTTCAGACTTCGTTCACCACGAGACGGAGATCTTCTATCCCGACGGCACCGAGTGGAAGGTTTTCCGCGCTTGCGACGGAGGAGAGGACTCGACTTGCATCCAGTCCACTCCTGAGAAGCCGTTAGTTTTCTTCTTCCCATCCTTCCAACAACACCTAGCGGAATCGACACCAGCCATAAGTACTTTGGACTCTCCATCAACGACGCCGATCTGGTGTGCCCGCCCTGAAATGCCTGCTCACAATGTCAGAATGAACTCTTGGATAGCTTGACTACGTAGTAGAGCAGCTGAGAAATCAGGCACGTCACTCTTATCAAGGAAACATGGTCGCGTAAAGCTTCTAGAGTCAAAGACGCCTTGAGTTCTTGTGCACTCGCTTTATTCAGTCGAGGCCTTCACAAGCTTCTATTGTAAATAGAAAAATCACAAACGGGTACACGACGTTTTCTTATGGTAAACATTCGCAAAAGTCCGCGGATATTTTTGGAAAGTTGCTCAATAGGCTCATATTTTACGCTGTGTGGCATCGGTTGCCTCAACGAAGTTGTGCCCATTGTATGTTCGACAACTAGCTCACGTCATTTTAGAAGGCCACATCGGCTTTCACGTCATTCAACAACAATTTTTGTCTCCATAAAAGCTTTGTCGAAAATGTTTATTTCATTCTCGTTCAAAGAGTCGTCGGAATGCTTCTTCACGTCTTGATTCTCGTGTTGACTATTGCCGCCCAGGCTCGGGCTCTCAAAAATCCGATAACGTTTCCTAACTTGGCTGCCTGTCTTGTTCGTTGTCATTCTCACTGCCCCATATGGTTTCATTCTCGTCAACCACATTATGAATGCACCATGACCGAATGCATTGGGGACGAAAAAGGTTATTGCTTCTGCAAGAACGTGCCCATCAACAACAACCCTCAGTGCAACTGACGAATAAATGTGTTTGAAGAGGAATGAGTTCGAGTTGTTCAAGCTGAAACTGTTTACGGAAAACGTCGAAACTGAATCTCTCGGAAGTTTTTGTTTTGTAAGATGCCCGGTTGGTGTTTGTTTGCCGGCCGTTGAGGATCACATCAGTTCTTTCTATTTTCTTTTATGGCATCAACGTCCTAATCTTACTAAAATCGAAAACATTGGGGGAGTTAATGTCGAACCGGCGTATTCGAAAAGTGGAATGTGTGTCACTGAGTTTTTCTTAGGTTCACGCAGTGTTCTGGCTACATACACACTGTTCATCTTCTTTCGCAATAAAGAAGCTCGTCATTCGACGTTTTCTGTTTACAGCCTCAGCTCTTCATCGACAACTTCATTTCACACAACCGCGTTTGTTTTCCGATGATTGCCGTCCCACTCCTTCTTCTCGCATTCGCTATCCTTGTGAACGCTCAGAAAGGACCAATTGCGTTTGTGGATAAGAAATCCTGCGAAAAGGCTTGTCCGAAGATCTGTCTTAAGACTCCACTCGAGATCGACTTCTATAAATGCGTGCCAAGCAAGTGCGCCGGTGACCACAAAATCTACTGCATCTGCCATCCTAGGCAATCTACTGGTTCATGTGGATAAAAGCGAAATAAAGAGTTTGATGACAGCTGAAATTGTCAAGAATGCCGGTTTTCTAAGGTTGAATGATCAGAGAAAACTAGAAAATGAAGTGATTATGCGCAATCATGTAGCCTTATTTGAGGCTGGCTTAAGGCAGTCATGAAACGTCATTGAGGAGTCAAGGTTGATATTGACCAGGTTCCCTTTCTATTGTAGAATAGAACTTCATGTCAACATCAAAACGCGTCCGCTTCACCGACATTTCATTCTCTTCTGATAGTCGTGTCTTATTCGCTCTTCGCCGAAATGCTACCTGTCGCGCTGCTTCTTCTTTTGCTCGTCAGCGCCGACGGTGTCAAGGAGAAGATCTTTAGCGGTTGGGAATGTGATGAGCTTTGCCCACGCTACTGCAATCGTGTCGGCGTTCACTTCAAGAGCTGCGATCAAATCATCGGACCGCCCCCAATTCCACCAATGATAAAGGAAAATTTCCCACATAAATGTGTTTGTGTGCTCTAAAAGGTGATGCGTGTCGTGTGCGACGAAGTAAAATGTTGTGAAGAACTCTTACACTCTTACAGAAGATGTTTTTGAGCCATATCAAGCTTTCTGATTGATTTCCATTTCCGCTACTGATGTGCGTTTGAAATCTTGCACGGCCTAATTGAGCTATGCATCTAATTTCCGTCGGAATAGCAAGGTCACAGACTCTTCTACGAGTGCACAACAACGACACGAACGTCATCCGGCCTTCCTCTGTCCAATCGCCTCCATCGAACGGCCAAATGCTTTCCTCAAGGTGTTGCCATGAAAGTCGCCGTCGACATTTTCTATCGATCTGGCTTGAAATGCCACGGTGTCTACCTTTCTTTCACACACTGCTATTTCTCATCAAGCTAGCTTTTGCACATCTTGAATTACCCGGCGAACTGCATCCAAACCTCTTCGTGTGTGAACGCTTCTGTCCTCGGTTTTGTCTGAGCTTCCACGTTCCACTGCCTCATCGATGCGTGTTGGTGCTGGGAGGCAAGGCGCCATACAAAGTGAGCCGAAGACATCAATGCCGGTGTCTTGTCCGCTTTGTCAGGCGATGAATAAATGTTTTGATATCGTTTTGAAGATTTACAAATAGCAACAGTTACAAGCCTTCACATTTTCGGGTGTCGAGTTTTAGTGCGAACTTCTGGTGTCCTCGATGAGATCGACCCTGGGAGTGCGAAGGCTGAAATTGTGTTCCATCTGGTGGGCAGAGCGCGCCGAACCCCCCGTCACTTGGCGATCGATTGACAGCTCGCCCTCTCGCGTGCGGCAGAGAAAAAGAGAACGCGCCGCGTTCACCAGATGGTCGCGTTCTCTGCGCCACGTCCTTACCCGCGCTCCACTTCAACAATTTCGCACTCGTCTTAATTATTGCGCGAATAAAGCCCCGTTCAGAGTTGCGCGACCGCGCGCGCGACCGCGACGCGCGACACGACACGAACT
>JAQIXL010002792.1:0-11942 GCA_034700245.1 Poikilolaimus oxycercus | reverse complement strand
GTTGATAGCTGGTCGCAGCTGATCGTGTTGCTCGGGCGCAGCGCCGTAGTAACGTGATGCGTTAGCTCCTATGAGGGCAACGCAAAGAATGCCGGGTGAAGAGTTCGTGCCCCGCTTCATTTGAGATGAGAGATGCGTCGACGACACACGTTCGCAAGTCGACGAGAATGTGGGCGATTCGGGCCTTGGTGAAGCTGTTTGCAACTTTGAGGAGGTCCGTGTCTCGCAGCCGTGAAACATCGTCTGCAAGAGGCAGAGTTGAAGAGGTGGGCCTTGAGGTCGAGAAGAACTCGTGAGGCTGTCTCGATGTTTGTCAAAGGTTCCCTATGACGCTTCGATCCGGGCATCGCAGCTTGACGTAATTCTTGGCGCGCAACATTCTCGGCCACGAAGAGGAAGAAGTCATGACTCTGTTCAAGAGAGAGACGTTGAGTTCGTCGATCGTTTTCGGCTTGTCCTGCGTCCTTGTAGTCGCCTTGAGGTTGGTGGAAGGTCTTCGTCCAGACTTCGGCACGGCTTCGGCAGAGATACAATGAGGCGTCCCAGCTCGACGGCGGAATTGGCTGCGTCATGGCTCGAATCGGGCGTCTCCGGCATCAGCAGCGAGAAGGGCTCGGCTTCACTTGCCGAGCGATACACCTCCGTTGCATCAATAGAAAGAGTCGCGCCTGTCGTGGCAGCCACGACACTCGGTGATGACTCCGCAGTCTTCCCAGTCGATCGTTTGCAAGGTAAACTCGGTGGCAGTGGTACAGAGTCGTGGACTAAAAACGTCCTAAGTAGACGACGGCCATGACTGACGGTGAATGAGGCGGCGATGGATTCGACAGTGGTGATCAGCGCACCGGACAGGTGTCCATGCTCGCGAGGCCTGAGAGGACGGCTGCTGTTTCGACGGCTGCGACACCCCCTTGATTGATCTCAAGACATCCGAGCGGAGGAAGACGGCGCCGACACCTTGAGCGACGCGATGGCAAGCTCCAATGTTAGTTGGGGTGACACTTTCAAGCTGCCCCGTTGCGGATTTAAAGCATATCCTCAGCTGGCGCCGGCGTAGCGGAGCAACGAGACGCGCGACAGAACGCCAATGTGCGCGAAGAACAGTACGTGGGCTTCGTAGAAAGTCAAGAGTGTTGTGGCAAGCGAGAACTCGAATGTCTTAACAATAAGTGGCCAAATTCAATGGGACGCCCTTTAAACACCCGAGGCCCCCCTAAGCCTCGGGCGTCAAGATGTTCAGTGTGGGTTGGTCCGTAACGGAGACTCAGGCTCTACTCAGTCTTTTTCTAGACAGTTACTGTGACAAAGGAGGCCAAAGAAGGAAGAGGAGAAGGAGAATGAAGACGGGGGAAGAGAGAAGGGCTCCCAGCCGGCCACTCGGGAAGCGGCTTCCGCCGCGCTCTGACTTGTCTTATCTGTCCTCTTTCTCTCCTCCACGCGCGCACACTATACCCTGTAGAGACCAGCCGCCGTTGTAATGTGTAATTTTTCTCGTATTATCTGTCTGAGCTTTTACGGCAGGTCGGTCGACGTCCATTTTGAGTGAGTTTAGGCATTCTTGTTCAATGTAATGCGAATTCTTTAGTGAACAAAATCCTATAGTCGTTTTTCAAAATGCAAAGTGGTCTTCGAAAATCTTAGATGTCTCTTCATCCCTTTTGCATCTTTTTTGTACATTACGTCCCTGACAAAAAACAAACAAAAAGCCTAAGATGAAAAAGGAGGAGGTTATGTACTTGTGTCAGGCCAATCCAATCGGGTTATCGTCCTTCGTTCATCTTCAGCCCTGTGCCCGTCAATCCCTGCTTTTCTGTCAACCCAGTCTGCTTTTAGTCTTCTAGCGTTAAATGGAGTTCCAAAATCAAATGCCACATCTATCTCCCTCAGTAAGGACAAGTTGGAAACCGACCTTTTAATCGCAGGTCTTCAATCGTCGAGCCCATTTCGCTCGGTCTTGCAGGATCCCTGGGTGGACGAAGACACGCGTGCGCGGTTGCTCAGCGGTCGGCGATCCCATCCTCATCATCGTCAGAGCGGACCAATGGACTGGGGTCTCGGCCGAGTGGATCTAAAACTCACAGACTCAAAGAAGACGCTCCACTCACCTCGAGATGAGCCTAAGCTGCTGAGCTTTGGCTTGCGTTCATCGTATTGAAGAGTGAATCCTCCTCCATCGTCGCCGCGAAATGGTCTTGAGGGAAAGAGCCGAGGCTGCAGGGTGGCAGCGCCCATTGAATGCGCACTTCGCGCTACTGCAACGCGTCAATTGAAAGGAATTACATTAGAATAAACTAATACAACGCGAAATGCCCGTCCACGAGGGGTCAACCCAAAAGAGAGGAACTTGAACCAGACGCAAGGGGGAATAAAGCCCTCAAGCGCACCAACCAGCGACGAGAAACACTATCACAGCTAAATAAAATGCACTACTTGGCCCTATATTGGCGCTAGCAACATTACATACTAGTTTCAGAATGCTTTCGCAGCTAATGCTAAGCTACGCGCCGGGAATCAGCACAAAATTCATCACGAAAACAGACTAAACAAAGAGAAAACGACGAAAACGCGAAAAAGACATCGCCGAAGTAGCTCGCTAGAGTTAGACAGTCCGTACGGCGGAAAGCGTACAGCAAAAAGCGCGCGAAAAATTCAGCACGAGATTTTAGGCCCGCACGCGGCGGCATTGTTCTGAAATAAACAAGTGACAACACGCCACGACGCTAATTGCGAAGAAAGCTGCGAGCATTCAAATTTCGCGCGCGAATTTGAAAAACACGCCGCAACGCTACAGGCGCGCGCGCGAAATTCTTCGCGCGCCATGGCCTAAAATTCAGTTGACCAGCGGCGACGGTGGCGGGCGGTCGGTTGTCCGCCCGCTCGTCTTTCTCCAGGTAGGATTCTTTTTTTGTTTTATTTGTCGTTATTCGTCTTTCTTATATGATTCGTATGTTGTTCGTGTTCGCGTTGCGCGGTTTTTCGCAGGGTCGAAGGGCAGCTTCGGCTCCTTCACGACCATCGACGCCAACGACGACGAGCGCCGGACGGGCCTGCGCCTCTTCCTGCATGGCTCGGCGGGACCTGCGCCGCCTTCAACAAGGCTCGGATTGACCGGCGCTCCTTGCCGCAAGACTCCAACGCGCCCGAAGACGACGAGCGGACCCACTGGATGGCATATTGCTCAGGTTTGTGCCAATTTTTTTTCCACGCTTGCGCTTTAGGCAACGCCGCCTCGGCTCACCGTCAACAACAAGCATCGATGGAACCTGCGGATGCACCAGCGCTCTCTCACCGAAGCTTCAACGCCGCGAAAGCGGCGATTTGGACAACGGGATGGCACGCCGAGCAGGTTTGGATCTAGTATGCTGGTCATGTTTGTGCTTTAGGTTAGCTTGATTCGCAGCTTCGGCTCCATTACCATCACAAGCACCAGCGAACGTGGCGAAACCGGCCGGCGCCACTTCCAGCAAGGCTTCGATCGACCGGCGCACCGTCCATCAAGACTCAAACGCGGCCGAAAGTGACGGATTGGACACCCCGGTGGCACACCGATCAGGTTTCAACCTAGTGTGTCGGCCATGCACGCCGCTTTAGGTCGGCCTACCGTGCAGCGTCGACTCCGTCATCATCACAAGCACTGGCGGAAGAAGCGGGACCGGACGGCAAAGCTTGGATTGACCGGTGCTCCTTCTCGCAAGACTCCAACGCGCTCGAAGACGACGAACAGGACCACCGGACAACGCGCTGGTCAGGTTTGTGTAATTTTTTCCACTACGCTCACGCTTTAGGCAAAGCAGCCTCGGCTCATTCTCAACAACAAGCCTCGACGGACGCAACGGATGGCACCCCTCCAGCAAGACTTCAACGCGGCCGAAGGCGACGAACTCGACCACCGCGCTGGCAAGGTTTGGGCCTATGTACTGCCATGCGCATTGCTTTAGGGCAAGCAGCTTCGGCTCCTCGACATCAAGACCACGAGCCGACACAGGGGATTGGGCCGGCTTTGAAGAAGAAGACGACTGGAACCGAAATTATCTCAAATTCTTTTTTCTTCGCAACACTTGCTTGTTCTCGCCTGTCATTTTTCTCACCTGTTCTACTATGTTTGTCGTGGGTATTGCTTTGAGCAGCGCCACGTGCAGCTTCGGCTCCTCCTCACCAACAAGCATCGCCGGTCGCAGCGGTTGTGCCGGCGCCCCGTCCAGCAAGGCTTTGATCGACCGTTGCCTTCTCTATCAAGACTCCAACGCGGCCGAAGACGACGAACGGATGGCAAACAGACCAGGTTTCTGCCAATTTGTTTTCCACGCTCACGCTTTAGGCAAGGCAGCCTAGGCTCATCCTCAACAACAAGCACCGATGCACGCAGCGGATGCACCGGCGCCCCTCCATAGAGGCTCCAACGTGGTCGAAGGTGACGAACTGGACGACAAAATGGGGCATTGACCAGGTTCGTGCCTAGTCTTTCCGCTATGCTTGTCTTTAGTTCAGCTCTTGTGGCAGCCTCGGCTCCATCGCAAGTACAAACATCAATGGATGAAGAAGGATCAACTGGCGCCCCTGTCTGCTGACTTTTCCGCCATCAAGGACGACGAATAGGACAACCGGATGGCACGCTGGCCAGGTTCGGGCCTACTCTGTTTGGCACGCACGTTGATTTAGGTCACCATATCATGCAGCCTCGGCTCACCTTCGACAACAAGCACGGACGAACGAAGAGGATGCACTGGCGCCTCCTCCAACAAGACTCTAACGGGACAGAAAGCGACGAACAGGAAGGCCGGGTGGGACACCTAGCAGGTTTGAACCTAGTAAGTCGGCAATGCTCAAGTTTTAGGCACGGCAGCCTCGGCTCACTTCATAAACAAGCTCCGCGAAGATAGGGATCGGACGGCGCTCACTCCACGTGACTCTCCCACCATCTCGAACAAGGGACCACACTTGAGGATGGCATGCTTGTCAGGTTTGAGGTCATTTTGTCCGCCACGACAACGCTTTAGGCACGGTGGTGTGGCTCTCCATCAGCGACAACCAGCGATGGGCGAGCGGCTTCGACTGACGCCTCTCCATCAAGGCTCGGATCGGGCAGCGCCCCTTCTCAGGAGCACCGCCGCCAGCTGGGATGCCATACAAGCCACTGGAAGGCTCATTGATAAGGTTTGCATCTACTGTGTTGCCATGCACGTTGCTTTAGGACAGCGCAGCTTCGGCTCCTTTACCATCATCACAAGCACTGGCGGAAGAAGCAAGACCGGCCGGCGCCCCTCCGGAAATCCTTGGATTGGACGGACAAGCCTTGAACACGAGCACGGACAGACGAAGCGGATCAGCCCGCGCTCCCTCCATCCGACCAGCTCGCTCTCTGGGACGCCGAACGAGCGCCCTGACCAGGTTTGCGCCCACCGCCTCCACCACGCTCATCTTTAGGGATAGCAGCTTCGGCTCATCAACAGCAACGACCACACAGCGGACGAAGCTCGATCGGGCCGGCAACAAATACGAAGACGACCAGGACCAAGATTATTTCAAAGACGGCGGCGTCTTTCTTCTCTTCAACACTTGCTCATTATCTCTTGTTATAAAATGCCACTCTATTACATATATTCTCTCTTGCTTGTCTTGTGGTTTTCGTCTACTGTGGTTATTGCAAAGATAAATATCAGACTGGACATGGTGATGAGGCATGCCATTCCTCGTCGATGGGACACATCAGGCTGCGGGATTTCAAGGGAACCCAGTCAAGGAGCCTCTCGAGTTCTCCCGGTCTGCAGTGGCGTCGTAGGTCGATGATCGTCCGCTCGTCGCATTTTTTTCCTCTGCCCCCTGGTCGCATTCGCTCACACACAAAGGTCAACACAGGTCAATGGGGGTGATGTGAAGGCGCGTGTATTTTTTTTGTAAACAATTTGACCTACAAAAGTAAACAAATGCGCGGCGAGGTTCATAAAAAAAGCCCGTTAGAGGGTTTCTAGACCTTTCCGCCGCCTAATTTCTTCGCCAATCGTCTCTACACACTTCGTAGGACAGTCTGAGCTGAAAAAAGCGAGGTCGATTTTTTCTGAAAAATCCAAAGGGGGGGTATCATGGATTTTTTCGTCGAAAATCGGTCTTCTCCAATCGCTCCCATTTCACTCCTATCTTGTAGCCGGCATCAAATACGTCCCATTGGTGGCTTCAGATCCAAGAAAAACCGCGTAGACGCTGAGAAATAGCGAAAAATAGATTTCCTCCATCCCCGTCTGGCGCCCAGTGGGCGCCAGAAACGCGTTGGGCGCCGCGTTTCGCGACGATGTTATCAGAACGCTCTCCGTGGATGATAACGAGCGTCGTTTCTGGGGGCGAAACGCGAGCTCGTTGTCAGAAACGCCCCGCCGCGCCCAAACGGCGCCACGTTTCGCGACGATGTTATCAGAAAGCTCTCCGTGGATGATAACGAGCGTCGTTTCTGGCGGCGAAACGCGAGCTCGTTGTCAGGAACGCCCCGCCGCGCCCAAACGTGTTCGAACCCAAAATGGTCGGAAAATGGCCAAAATCGATTTGACCGAAATCTTGGGCTCAGAATCAACCTCGCTAGACCGTCTTTTTATGATACTTTGAAGCCTTGTGTGTCTTTTAGAGTTGGTCTAAGAGGGTTAAAGGCTTGTTTTGAGTGTCAAAAGAGGAAAAATAGGCTGGGCAAAAAAACGAACGCAGTGAGTAGGTCGAACTCACAAAGAACCGGCACTCAAGGGGCCATCACACAACCACCTGCGCCACTTCACCGTTATGCCGACGATGTTGAGGACAGTGATAAATGATTCACAGGTCTCAAGGATCGAAAATCGCCCCTTCTTAACAAAATCATCAAGTGAACATCTAATTATCTAATCATGAAGAAACCTGGGCGCCGCCTGTTGGAAAGGGAACGAAAAATGAAGATGCTCTAGTCTGTATTCGCGTGTTTCAGCGAAAAAAATCTGAGGCCGATACTATTCCGCATCATACGGTCATCGCTTCCGACGCAACCGACCGCGACTTTGCAGTCGAATGTGCTTGCAATAGCATAATGAAACGAACTTTTATTTTCAAGTATATTTTTAATGGCTAATCCACCAGCAAAATTTTATAGAGCACAAATACAGAGCAATTTCGCAGAGCATAAATACAATACAATAAGTGCGTCCAGACACAAAGGATAAGATTTAGTACAAAGGAGCGTCTTGAGTTGTCCGAAAGTGATCTTGTCGTCGGAGCCTCTCCTCGCTGGAAGGGGCTTTCACGCGTCGAAGATCTTCTCCAATGTCGTGCGTCCTTCTTTCCACATCAGAGCTCCAACCTGAAAATTCGATTTGAAGAAATTGTGAAAGAGTACTCGATAAGAGATATTTCATACAGCCTAAGGTGCCCTCAAGTCTTTTCATTCGAAAGGCTCAGCCGCGTCTATTGAACTGAGAGATCGAGTACATGATCTTTATAGCGTCGAGTGAATTATTTCGCGGTTCTGTCTAGATGCTCGAAGTGTTCTTGTGCTGGTAATTCGACCAAGAGAAAATTTGCCATGAGCCGGGCCTTATTTAGAGCTGTCAAGTAACCTAATCTTGTAAATTGATAACGAAGCTCTCTCGCCGGACTGATATGAAGTATATCCCCTATTCGATTTTTGAAGCGACTTGGCACGTGACCGGCAGCTTTTGGACAAAATTTCGCTGATCGATCCACGGGGCCGTTTTCGGACAATGGCAATTCCTAGGACCCCATCAGAAGGCTGCGATATTCTATATGGGCCGGCGCTTTAGGTGTGACTAATTCGAGTACCGCGTCGGACAATCATTCTATTTTTCGGAACATCTCAAAAGGGACAAAACACAATCGTCGCTTGGACGCCACCGACTTTACGAAGCACGAATTGAGAAGACGTGCAGCGACGTGCGGTACAAAAATAGTAGCCGAGGTGAAACCTGCGGTTACAGGCGCCCAGTCGCGCATAGCCTCCGCAGTCTAGCATAATAAGGATCATAGGCGACAAAGGAAAATTTGTCTCTCAGCGCAGAGTGCATTGCCCCGTAGTCGCGCCGGGTTAACGTTAAGAGTGACGCTGGGCCGCCCAGCGCTCCCGCCGCTGAAAACTGGGAGAACTTGCTTGCCCTGGCTGCCGCCTCGACCGACGACGCTCTCTCGACCCCCGGAAAGACGATTTTCGCGAATAAGCCGAAAAGAGGTGAACTAAGCAGCCAGATACCATCCCAACAGCCCATCATTGATGACTATTATAAAAAAACCTGCTCAAAGTCGAAGATAAATTAAGCGTCCACAGGCGCGCGGGGACTTTGCGTCGCTTAGGTCAGGCTTGATTTTCCGATCCAGTCCCTTCTTCTCCATTTTTTTGAACCGTCAAAAATAGAATTGATGCGAAGCATTGGAGATCTAGGCTAGATCTAACATCGAGCTTAAATCGACGTAAAGGCTGGGTGACCCAAAAGACCGCTTTCTTCGTTTTCTCGTTTTTTTCGTAATTTTTACGCCAATCTTATATGTTTCACGTGTTGTTCATTGCAGAGCCACGTTCGAGGGGTGCGCGGTAGGTCATGTCTATTGTTGGATTGGACACGTCTTCAGGTGCTTCTTGAAGAGCGCTATGATGCAAAAAATTTTCTAACTTTGCAAGTAAGCTTTCTTGCCGAATTGATGTGGCGAACATTTAAGTTTTTGGGTGTGGGAGTGACGAATGCCCCTCTGGTCGTGTTACTACAAAAAAGACATTTTATATAAATCCGTGAACTCCCAGTTACTTTCTTTTGACGGCTATAGAAAGCAACAGTTCTTCTGTCGCAGGCCCCATGTTTGCTGGTTTTTCGGTCTTATACCAGTTAGTTTCATTCCGTGATTATGTGGTTACTTATACTCTCTTTCTTCTTCCCCTCCGTGTTATGTTTATTGTTAGTGTTCGAACGAATCATGTGGGAATATTGCTCTGATTCCAGAAGGGACATCGCGCAGCTGAGAAATGCTTTTTGGTAAAAATTGCATTGGGTTGCATCGGTCAAGAATCCACTCTTCTTCAGACACTTCGAAAGCTAGCTGGATTTCGGGTGTGGGTGCACGAAAAGGTCAATTTCATTCCTCGAGGTTGGCACGTCTTCGGGTTTGAGCATTCGGCGTAGCTTATGACTTCAGTGCCGAAACGGCTGACGTTTGCTTGACATCGGCTTCTGCTCCGCTTTGTTTTCGTTCTCTTGATTTTGAGCTCTCGGAGGATGTTTATGGCATCGGCTATACTTAGACTTGAGTGGAAATCCACCTACTCCACTGCACTTCTTGTTCCAGGACGCTTCGTTCTTCTTGCGAGATAGTTCGAGAATACGGCTTGCTCAATTTTTAGTTGATGGCTTGATGGTCGCGGCCATGTTGTTGGCTTTTCGTAACTAGTTGAGTTGATCGAGCGCCGCGACAGTGTCGTCGTGCTTCACCTTGAGGACGAACGCGAAGGGGGCCGGGTGAAGAGTTCGTGTTCCGCTTCGCCTCAGATGAAACAGGCATCGATGACAGGAATTCGCGTGTCGACGAAAATGTGGTCTATCCAATGACTCTTCGGTGGCGCCATTTGCTCCACATCACGTCCAGCTTCGGCCTTGAGTCTTGTGGATGAACAAGTGGTCGAATCTTAGGCGGCGGTAGTTGGCGATCACAGCTGTCTTCTTGACAGCACATTCCCCACTTCTTGGTCCGCATATTTCTCGGGTAGGAAAAGATCGCGTCGCGACTCTCTTGACGAGTCTCGACATTCTTTGTTGCTTCTTCTACTCAAGACGGCGTGGCGACGGTTCTTAGACGACGACGGCTTGACTCAGCGGCTACTGGGTTCGACTTCGGCAACGGTTGGTCTGCTTGCGCGAGCATTGACAAGAGTTGAACTTCGTCTTCTGCTCTGCTGGTTCAGTACTCGTCCTCCATCCTTGTCGTCGACTTCGATGGTCGGCGTCGCAACGGCTTGTCTTCTCCCAAGCATCTGCACGTCGGATGCCAATGTCGCCAGCGTCTCTCGGAGTGTTAGAATCGACGAAAAAAAACGAAGCTCGTTCTTGCAGGACGGCGTTGATGCCGGATGTTTTTGGCTTGGGCCATGTCCAAGGAGTTGAAGGGGCGCGAGTCCTCGTGCTCCAGCTTCGATGTCTTGAGAAAGCCGTCAGGGCGCCTGATGCTAATGAACTTGAACGTGCACGTCTGTTGCTTCAGCCACCTGCGGCTTCTTCAATGACAAACAGCCTTCTTCATAGCGAGGAGACAATGAGCTCCGATTTCTTCTTCTTAGGTGCCCTCGAGGCTTGTGAGACAAAACTTGTTATAAGGCGGCCAACATAATCCCTTATAGTACAAAAGTGTCTTTAACGGCGGCGTTTGATTCGAAACACTGGCGGCTGAGAACACCGCCGCACGGACGCACAATAAGAACAGCAGTCGGGAGGCCGGCAAGTTGCTTGAAGACCTTCGACACGAGCAACGTCGACCTTGAGAGATCTAACCGACGGCTTGCTGCCAACGCCCAAGATCGCTCTGCCAAGAACGTGAACCCGTTGTAAGAACAGAAATAAGGCAGAAAACTAAATCCAAAGTGCTATCCGGCGTTGGCATCTTGTTGCGCAACATCAATGACCGTCGGTCTCTTATTGTTGGGGAAGTGTAAAAATTATTTGAACTACGTGTTAGTGTGCAGCCTACGTGCAGTAGGAAAGATAACACTCTAGTCAAGGTGTTTCAATTCAACCAACACAAAGTCAATAGCCCTTCTTTTAAAATATTTCTTTCCGTCGTTGCTAGCTAAGCCAGAAAGGGAGAACTGTTTCACGATTAGATTGACTGCTGACCATTAGATTCATTGTGTTACATTTAGTCTGGCTAGATCTGGCTAATTACCCGTGGCAATAAACGGTGATCCAAAAACAAGTCCCACAAAAAGTCTCCCTCAATACCAGCAAGGATAACTTAGAAACCGACCTTTGATCGCAGGTCTTCAGTCGGCGAATCCATTTTCGCTTGGTAGTCGTGGGACCCTCGGGTGGACGAAGGCCTGTGTGCGCGTCTGCTCAGCGATCGGCGATGCAGTCGTCATCATCTTCATAGTGGCCCAGCAGACCGGAGACTCGGCCCGAGTAAATCTAAAACTGACGGTGTCATAGAAGAAGGTCCCGCTTGCCTTGACATGAGCCTAAGCTGCCGTGCGTTGGCTTGCGTTCATCGTGTTGAAGAGCGAGTCGTCCGTCGGCGGCGCGAATTGGTCTTGAGCGAGGGAGCCGAGGCTGCTGAGCGTCCGTCGAAAGCGCAGTTCACGCAACTGCAACACTTCAATTCAAACGGAACACATGAAAACATCTCTTTATAACGCGAAAAGCCCGCCCACGAGAAGGCACTCATAGAGAGAAAGGAACTCGAAATGGATGCGCACGAGCTAAAATGAGAGCGGTTGAGGAAGAAAGCCCTCACAGACCAATTAGCGACGAGAAATACCATCATGACCCAATAAAATGCACCACTTGACCTAGTATTGGCGCTAACAAGATACTATACTACTTTCAGAAAGCTTTCCGCGACTAATACTAAGCTATGCGTGTCGAATCAGGGCAGAATTCATCGCGAAAACCCACTAAACACGAAGAAAACAACGGAAACCGGGAACAGATGTCGCTGAAATAGCCCACTAATCTCGCGCAGTCCGTACGGCGGAAAGCGTACAGCAAAAAGCGCGCGGAAAAATTCAGCAACGAAATTTAGGCCCGCGCGCGGCGAGATTCTTCTGAAATCAACAATTGACAACACGCCGCGACGCTAACTGCAAAGAAAGCCGCGAGCATTCAAATTTCGCGCGCGCGTTCAAAAAACACGCCGCAACGCTACACACGATCGTCCACGCATAGTCATTGACCTACCGTATTCCGGCGAGCAAAAATGCGCGTGCTTTTCCTTCTTTATTC
>JAQIXL010002791.1:0-11944 GCA_034700245.1 Poikilolaimus oxycercus | reverse complement strand
AGCCGTACGTGTTCCGCGGCTTCTGCGGTCGGTTCTGCTACGCCATCTGCGATCGAGAATACCGAAAGGGTGAGTCTCTCGAATCCACAGCAGTTCGCTTTTTTTGATTAGACCTTGGAAAGGGAGTGAAGGATTTGAGAAATGAATAAGAAGAGGAATATAGGGGATAGAAGAGATCAAAAGTTCAGTGATCCTCACCGAATTCGAATTTTGCAGATATGACGGAGGAGGCGGGTGTGACGCTGGTTCGCAAGTGTCTTGCCGAGGCGAAGAAGCGCTTCGTGGCGAATCTCAGCAGCTGGCACGTGGTCATCATCGACAAGAACGGCCATCGCGTCCTGGAGAACTTCGCCGTCTGAGCGACCTCCTTTTCCAGCTTTGACTTCGTGTTGGTTTCGTCGTTTTCTGTGATGTTTGTGTACCTTCTTGCAAACGAATCCAAATAAATCCTTTGTGTTCATCGCCTTTTGTTCTGGTTTCCTTTTTCGGTCTGGTGCGGCGTTGGTAAGCACCATTCGTGAAATGGTTTTTGTTGCACTTCCTCGCGGCATTGAATCTGTCGGGGAAAACAGGCCGAGAAGGGAGCGTTCCTTCAGAGTGATTCCCACACAGAAGACAGTTCAGTTAGCTTATAAATCATCAGTGAAACTGTGAACGAATTGCTTGATTGTGAGAACTTTTCGCGTTGGCTAGAAATCACATGAGAAGACAATTCACAAACAATGGTTTTCCATTCAGTTCACAGTTTCAGTCACAGTAATTATAGGACGCGCATTGGTCTAACATTATGACGCACGTTCACGTCGAATTCACATTCTCCTGCAAAGTGTTGTCAACAGCTACGCGCAGCGGTGCATTGCAGTTTCATCGAGGCTTCATCAAACTTCACGGGTTTGCACTCTAATGGTTGTGATTGTGAGTCACAGGAGGTACTTTCGCATACCGATTCTTAGCCACGTAGTCTGCAGTTTCAGCTGCAAAGGTTCCGTCATCCGGTCTTCAAGGGCTAGTAACCAACGACGTCTTCGAGTTTAGGTTTCTGCATGGTCAACAAGCAATAAGTTTCATTTATGTGCAGCTTGTCTTCTTGCGGTTTCAGAATGCCGAATCAAGCCTAACAGTCACGTCCCTCAGTATCTATCCCGTCCACTTGTTGCGAGTGAAGTTTAAACGAGTCATCAGTTCAGTTCCCAAGAAATTCAATTTGTCAAGCATCCGGCGAATGACCGTTTCATAGTCGGAGTTTTAGTTTGCCGGCAAGCTGTTTCGCAATTTGTTTCTGACGCCACCTATTTTGTTGCTTCGTTGAATTTTGCTCAAATGTTCCAAACTTGTTGCGAATTACATGCGGAGCGGGACGACGAGTGCTTGTTGAGAAAAGTCTGGGAACTATAATTGTCGCAAAGTAATCGCCGGTCATGCCGTTCGCAGTTTTTGCAGTCAAATGATTGCCTTCAAGTGGATGTGCGGGAGTATCTGCAGGTCATCTTGAATTCAAGTTCCATTGCCAAAATATCGTCTTAGAAGAATTTCATTTTCCATTATGCACAAGGCCCCCAAACTGCCGTGGACCGGACAGATATCGTATCGATCATAAGTGAAACTGCGAGAAAATTGCTGTTGATGTCACATACAAACGCACGAGTAATCGATCCAACAGCAAAATCACAGTTTCAGGAACAAATATTGTGCGACGCAAGCTTGCCAATGTAGTGTATTGACCGTTTGACCGTTGTCATATTCGAGTTCTCTATCGATTGAGTTGTCTGACTGTGAGGCGTCTTGCGCATGGCGGTGCATCCTCTCGCTGTTTCATTGATGTTTCATCAAGGCTTCATAGGTTTTCAACGCAGTGTGCGTGATTTGGATAGGCGCCAAATTTCTCTTGCAACCCGTTACCACAAGGCGAACTTTCGTTGATTCTCAGCCCTGCAGCTCGCCGTTTCAGGCAGAACGTGTTATCCTCTTTTGTTCATGCTACTAATGGCTGCGATGAGCGGACGCGCGTCCCATGGTTTGGTATAAATAGCAGTGCTTCAGCTTTTCTGATGTTATTTAAGTTAACGGAGTTGTCAGCGCGGAGTTAAATAAGCGATGTATTGTATTTTCTTGCAGTTTCATCATGCTTCACGGGTAGCCAACGCAGTGCTTCGGGCTTGCTCGTCTCCAACATAATGATAGTTCACTAGCTACAGGGAAGCTTCTCGTTTCTCGATTTGCAATCGCATAGTTGCATTGACATACCGGTTTTTGCTTGTGCTTGTACGCCAAGGTTTCATATTCGCCGTACGTTCATGCATTAGACTTTTTCAATTAGAGTTCATCATTAAATAGCAATATTCGCCGTACGTGTTCCGCGGCTTCTGCGGTCGGTTCTGATACGCGATCTGCGATCGAGAATACCGAAAGGGTGAGCCTCTTGAATCCACAACACTGCGCTTCTTTTGATTAGACCTTTACTTTTTGCAGACATGACGGAGGAGGCGGGCGTGACGCTGGTTTGCAACTGTCTCGCCGAGGCGAAGAAGCGCTTCGTGGCGAATCTCTGCAGCTGGCACGTGGGGATCATCGACAAGAACGGTCATCGCGTGCTGGAGAACTTCGCCGTCTGAGCGACCTCCTTTCCAGCTTCGACTTCGTGTTGGTTTCGTCGTTTTCTGTGATGTTTGTGTACCTTCTTGCAAACGAATCCAAATGAATCCTTTGTGTTTATTGCTTTTTGTTCTGGTTTCCTTCTTCGGTTTGGTGCGGCGTTGGTCAGCGCCGTTGGCGAAATGGCCTTTGTTTCACTTCCTTGGGGTTACGCAATCTGTTAGGGAAAACAGGCCGAGAGGGGAACGTTCTGTCAGAATGGTAGCGTTCGGAAATGAAGAATCATGTTGATGAGGGAAAATCGCGAAGGTATTATCGTGCAGCAGACAGTTAGCATATGAGCCATCAGTGAAACTGTGAACAAATTGCAGTTGATTTTGAGGATTTTTCGCGCTTGCTAGAAATCACATGGGAAGACAATCTGACGTTAACATTCGCCCATTCAGTTTTCAGTTTCGACAGCAATTATTGTAAGCCGCACATTCAGGATAGCATTATTACTGATGTGGGTTCGTTGGATTTACATTCCTCTTGCAAAGTGACGCTAACGCGAAGCTACGCGTAGCGGTTTATCTTCTCGCAGTTTCATCGAGACTTCATCAGATTTCACGAGTCTGCGCTCGAATGATTCTGAAGTTCATGAGCAATTTCTCTTCTTCCCAAAGTCACAGGGAAATTTTCGCTTCTTAGCCATGCAGTGTACAGTTTCAGCTGGAAAACTTTCACCTCCCGGTCTTCTTCATGGGCGAGTGAACACGACGACGTTGCGCTGTTAGATTCTGCAAGACCAGCGAGCAGCAAGTTTCATTTATCTGCAACTTGTCTTCTTGCGGTTTCACAGAGGCTACATCAGCTTCAGAATTCCGTTTCCTATTGTTATTGTCTATCTCTGTCTGGCTGATGTATTTCGTTTGAGCAGTTTGTTCCGAGAAAAATTTACTTTGTCAAGCACCTGGCGAATGACTGTTTCATAGTCGAGTTTTGCAATGCCAACAAGCTGCCGCGCAATCATTCACAGACGCGTCTTCTGTTGTTACGTTGAAGGTTGCTCAGATCTTCCATGCTTGTTGTGAATTGTATGCAGAAGAGATGACAGATTCTTGTTTTCCAAAAACCTGTGAACGAGAATTGTTACAGAGTGATCGCCAGTAATGCAGTTCGCAGTTTTGGCAGCAAACTGATTACCTTCAAATGCGCGGTTTGGCAGTGACTCGGTCGTTTTGAGCTCAAGTTTCGTAGTGGCGGGTTGTTCACGAGGTTGATAGAATGTTCAAGAAGGCGGCTCTAGTTCTTGTGGTTTCATCGACACCTAAACAGGCTGAACAGGCGCATCGAACAATTGCGTCTTCGAAGGATTTCGTTTCCCATTAATGTGTCTTGGAGACGGTTCTACTGATTTGGGAACTTGAGCTTCGGCAAGCTTTGAGCATCTCCTTGCTAGTGGATCAGGGGCCGATACACTTCCCGCCGCGCGGTTTTCCGGGTCAGCCGACTCAAAGGAAGATTCAGCTTCCTTTGTGACCAAAAAAGTGCTTCACTCCACAAGGACTACAAGTCACTGCCTTATCAGGTTGTATCCGTCATGAGTGAAACCGCGAGCAGATTGTTGTTGATTGTGAAGCTCTTGAATTCGCATGAGAACTCAATGAAGTAGCAACCTTCTCTCATTCAGTTCACAGTTTCAGCCACAATTATTATGCGACGCGGGCTCAGTCTGGTAAACTTTGAATGGTGGGTTGTCGAATTCGAGTTCTCTTTCAAAGGAGTTGTCACTGTCAACTTGCGCATAGCGGTGAATCTCCTGACTGTTTCACTGCCTCTTCATAAGACTTTACAGGTTTGCAACGCAGTACATGTGTGATTTGGATAGGCGGTAAATTTCTCTTGCATCCCGTTACCATTAGGGAAACTTTCATTGATTCTCAGCTGTGCAATTCGCCGTTTCAAGCAGAAAGTGTTTACCTCATGTGTCCATGCAATGGCTGAGCGGACACGCTTCACATTTTTCTTGTACATTACCAACATCTTTCAGCGACCAGCATTCGAGAGCGACGTTGCTGTCACTAGAAAACTCAAAAGAAACTTTGCTCAAACATCGCCGTTTCATGCCCTACATATTTGCTTTGGCTAAGAAATGTGGTCATTTGAGTCGTACCGTGTATTCTTCAAAGTCATCAAATCAATCTTGACAGTTTCCTGCCAAACAATGGCTGACCGACTTCTAGTGGTTTGAGGAATTTGAAAGGTCGTCGGTTTTGGCTTTGAATTCTTTCGGAAGGAGAAAACTGAATGATTCACTTGCCCCTCAAAGAAACACTGAAGATGAAGCTTTCTCTTGACCACTTCTGGATTTCCTAGTCGCGAATTTTTCTTTTGTTGAATGGAAAACGGAGAGCTTAGGATGAGATTGTTCATGATGCTTCGCATCCGAATACTCAAGCAAGATTTTGATTATGGTAGTGCTTCAATTCGCAGAAAAGAAATCGAGTTCGACAATTCCTTGTCAGTTCAAAGTTTCAATCGCGGAAATTTAATCGCAGTAGTTCAACCTGGCACTGGAACCAATCAATCCGACATTTTGGTGAACCAAATGATGTTGTGAGGAATCGTCTCCCTCTCGAAACGATTTTTAGCACCACTTTCAATTTCAAGTTTGTCATGCTGACAAGAACGGTGCACATTCGTGTGACTGCGTTGAAGTTTTATCAGACTTTCCATGTTGTTGTGAATTGAGCGCGGAACGGGAGGACAATTTCTTGTTCGTCTGCGAGCTATTGTACGCAGAGACTATACAATTGCCACAGATCACCAGCCATACAGCTCGCAGTTTTGGCAGTCGAATGAATACTTTCAAATGGGCGGGTATGCAGTGCCAGTCAGGTCCTTTACCAATTCGAGTTTCGTAGTGTCGGATTCTTCACGAGACTGACGGAATGTGAAGCAAGCGTCGACTCTGGTTCTTGCGGTTTCATCGGCATCGAAAGAGGCTCGACAGTTCTACCGCGCACATCATCTCGCATCAGCTTGCTTTTTGTTTGTTTTTGCATAGTGATTCTTCACGAGACTGGAAGAATGTTTCAGCAGGCGATTCTGATTCTTGCGGTCGCATCAGCACCTAAACAAGCTCAGCAGCTTCATCGCACAGTACTTGAATTCGCAGAAAAGAAATCAAACAAACTTCAATTATTCCTTGTCAGTTCAAGGTTTCAATCATGGAACTTTAATCGCAGTAGTTCAATCTGGCACTAGATGTGGGGCATCCCGGCGCGTTGCGAATTCTGAGCGTGAAAGTGAAGCATGGGGGAATATTTTAGCACGTGTTCAAGGATATTCACAGTATTGCATTCAATTCGAGTTTCGTAGTGTCGGATTCTTCACGAGACTGACGGAATGTGAAGCAAGCGACGACTCTGGTTCTTGCGGTTTCATCGGCACTAAAAGAGGCTCAACAGTTTTACCGCACAATTTATCTTGCACAATTGCGTTTTGTCTTTTAGATTGCTGTACCGTTTCCTGTACTTGAGCTCAACGCTGGTCAGGAACTTGTATGTTTCATGAGCCTCATGTCAACCTTTAACAGGGGAGCGGCGTTGCTTGAACCGGTCTGACAGCAGAAAAAGAATGACGTCATCCAAACAGAAGATCACTGGTGTGAAGAGAGCTGCGCGTCGAAACGAATTTTATCATACGTCCAAGTAACGAACAGAATGTTTCTTCTGATTGTGAGAGTAAGTTGTCTTCTTGTTGCGGTCTCATTCACAGCATATCAAGCTTGCTAATCTCGTACGACAGTTTCTCGAAGGTGCATTTTTTTAAGGAATATCAAGTCTCTTCGGTTTACACAGTTCGCAATGTTGCCTGAAAGAGGCCTGAGTGCATATTGATTCTCTTGTGGCACTCTCAAACGATGCACAAGTCAACCCGCCCGACAGAACAAGCCAGAGAGAAGTGTGTGAGTCTTCAAAGACACTCAGTCCGCGCTCCTTTCTGCTTATTCTCTAGTTGCTTTCCCTCAATCAGGGCAATGCAAGCGGCTTCATCTTTTGGACTTCGACGTAGTGATTCTTCACAAGACAGGGAGAATTTTTCAGCAGGCGACTCTGATTTCTTGCGGTTGCAACAGCACTTAAACAGGCTCAACAGTTGTATCGCACAATATCTGATGAGCATTTCCTACATCAATTTCGTTTTCCTTGAATGCGTCTGCTGGACGGCTCTACCTGTTTTTGAACTTGTTCACAATGCTTTTCACAGTTTCACGCACCGCTTGTCAACGCTTAAGAATAGTAAAGGCATTATTTTCAGATGACAGGTTGCATTTTTTTTCTTCTAGCGAAGTGAAGTTTCAGCCATTCGCTGCTTTTGAACTTGTTCAAAATGCTTTTGATAGTTTCACGTGCCGCTTGTAAAAGCTTTAGAATTAGCAATGGCATTAATTTTAGATCAACTGACAGTGCTGCAATTCACACACCAAAACATCGTCGCGCAGTAGAAAGTGTGATGGCTTTCTTCTACCAAACTTTGCCTAGCATTTCCCAGTTTCAAGCATTTTTCTTTCTTCGCGAGATGAGTTGGGAAACGCTTACGCTCTGCCATGTTCGAAGAAGGATGCAACCGTCCAAATAAGCTCTCAAATCCATTTTTTGTTTGAACTTCGAGAGAGTCAAGCAATTTCCGATTGTCTGTACGTTTTCTGTTTCTATTCGTCATCGATTCCACTGTTTCAGAGACTAGGCATTATCGTGATTTTCTATTCTGAGAGATATGTTCAAGTTGCGACACTTCATCAAGGCTTTTTTCTCAGTAAACGGAGTTGGTCGACGACGTTTTCCTTCCAATCGCATGCAAAATGGAGACTAGCCGCGCCGCTTTCCGATGGCAATGCATGCTTCCATCTTTTGGACTTCCATGTAGTGATTCTTGACAAGATTGGGGAAATGCTTCAGCAGGCTATTATGGTTATTGCGATTGCATCAGCACCTAAACAAGCTCAGCAGCATCATCGCACAGTATTTCCTGTGGATGCTCAGCATCAATTTCGTTTCCCTCGAATGCGTCATCTGGACTGCCTGTTCTTGAACTTGATCATAATATTCGCACCGTGAGTAGCCACAAAATCAATTGAGAAAATCTGAGAAAATCTCCCGCTTCGAGTGATCGCGAAGCAGTTCCGAGTTTCATCCACTCTTGTTGAATGCCGCAGGTCTTGCAATGTTTGGATCCTCGAACTCATGTTTCCTTGAAATGGATTGTCAGTACAGAGTTGTGCGTACATTAGCGGTGCATAACTTTGCTGTTTCAATGAGCGTCAGGCTTCACAGATTGCCAGCGCAAACTGTCGCTAGCCATCCTCGACAGTGCTTCGCAGTTTCAGGCTGAAAACATTCGTCGCCCGTGTTCAGGCTACCAATCAAAGGGGACCACAATAGCATCGAAGCCAGTTTCACCAGGTCGTGATAACGAGCAGAATGCTTCCTCTAGCAAAGCATCTTCTTCTCTCAGTTTCATTCATACCAAATAAGGCTTCACGCGTTTGCACTGCAGTGCCTGCTAGGTTGTTCGGCAACTTCCCTTATTTCACATTATCATTAGACAAACTTCGCTACTGATTCTTGCCAGGCTGTTTGCAGTTTCAGGCAGAAATGTTCCGCCGGCATTTGTTAAGGTTAACAGTTCTGACGAAGTAGAGGTTCTTTGCAAAGTCAACTTTCATCTAGATACAATCAAGCAAAAGGTTCTTCTGTTCGTAAGCTGTATACTTGTGCTTTCACGGTCACCAAAAAAATCTTGACAATTTCGTGCCAAGAGCTGGCCGGCTGAAAGTGGTTTGAGAAATGCGAAAGTGCTGTCATTTAGGCTTTCGATTCTTTTTGGAAAGACAAGGCTGAATGAATTGCTTGCTCTATCGACTCTCAATGAATCACTGATTACGATCTAGCGAGTTCACGGTTTCAATCGGCAGACATTCGTCGCTGCATAATTGTTTAGGCAATCCACCGGTCGATCGTGGAGGGAGTTGTTTGTTGCGCTGTGTTTCAGCCAACGTCTAGCTGTTGCATCGCTAAGTTATTCAAAATTCGCTCTATCGCGTGATATTGCGCCTGGGGTTATCAGATGTTTTTCTCGTCACATTTGTGTCCTAAATCCTGAGTTGCTAGGTCGCCTCTTTCTCGGAAAGAATTCTTCTTAAACATGGTCATTGTTACTTCTTCCTCTCTCTCTTTTGCGAGCGAATTGTTGCGGATTTTGTACCAAAGCTTGCTCTAGCAATCGCATGAGAAGTCGGTCAAGCAACAATCTTTCCACATGCAGTTCACAATTTCAGCCAAATTATTGAACACCGCAGGTTCCGTCTAGCAGTGCACCGGCGCTTGAAGTTTTCTTTCAAAGGAGTTGTCAGAGCCGCTAGTGGTGCATCTTCTTGCAGTTTCATGGAGGCTTCATCAGACTTTACGGATTTGCACTCCAGTGCTCCTCGACTTGCTGGGCAATTTCTCATCTTTTCAAAGTCGCAAAAGAAATTTCCGAACATCTTAGTCATGCAGTACGCAGTTTCGGCTGAAATCCTTTCGTCACCCGGTCTTCAAGGGCTAATAAACGAAGGCGCCATGGAGTTTAGGTTCTGCTTGATCAACAAAAAGCAAGTTTCGTTTATGTGTAACTTGTCTTCTTGCGGTTTCATAGACGACGAATCAATCTAAACAATTCCGTTCCTCAGTGTGTATCTCCGTCTGCTTGTTTTGAGTAAAGCTTGGACGTGCCATCAGTTTAGTTCACAAAAAATTGAATATGTAACACTTTGCTCGAAGTACAATATACATTCTTTCTCCCTTCAAATCTAACATGTCCCCTATGTGAAGCTGTGTCAAATGTGGCGCAATTGATGTCTTGTTCAGCCTGAATACACGGGTGTGGAAGGACGATGGAAGGACAATGAGAACCGGCTGTCTACATGAGAAGATTACCAATATTATCATCTGAAACGAGCCCCTGTGAGTTCACTGTTTCAGAGTTTTTACTTATTTCAAAAGCTTCAGGCAGAAAATATTCATCGTTAATGGGAGCGTGTGCAGTTTCGAAGTGAATTTCTTTCACGTCAAGACAACGAGCGGAAAGTGTCTTCCGATTGATGGCTGTCGCTTTGGTTTTCTTCTTCTTCGCTTCGGTGCGGCGTTCGTACGCGCCATTGGTGAAATGGTCTTTGTTGCACTTCTTCGTGTCAGTCGGAAAAACTGACCTATAAGTACAAGGGAATATTCCTTCAGAGTGGTGCGTTTGACAGGGAAAGATCACGTTGATGTGGGGGAAAATCAGTTCCGAAACCAATGAGATGGCAGTCCATGCATCAGATTGATATCATAATCATCACCAAGTGAAACTGTAGACCAAAAGCTGTTGATTGTGTAGTCGCGATGGCTAGATTTCGCATATAAAATATGCAATCAACGAGCTATCTTCCCTCATTCAGTTCGCAGTTTCAGCCTCAATTATTGTACGTTGCGGGTTCAGCCTGGCAATATGATGAGCTTGCACGTTCCCAACTCACTTTTTCCTTGCTGAGATTGTTAGCGCCGAGTTGCGCATAACGGTGCAACTTCTCACTGTTTCATCGAGGCCTTTAATAAACTTCACAACTGTGCCGCGCGGTGCTTTTCCTGCACATCAAATTCTCTTTTTCTCAAAGTCATAGGGGAAATTTCGCGTGTTGATTCATAGCCAAGCAGCTCGCAGTTTCAGTTGGAGAACTTTCGTCATCCGATCTTTAAGGGTCAATTTGAAGAGACCTTTTTCGTTCCGATTTCCAGTTTCTGCACAATCAAGATGACAAGCAGCACATGTTTCATTTGTCTCCAACTAGTTTTCTTGCGGTTTCATTAACACCAAATCAAGCTTGACAATTCTGTTCCATAATATGGATGTCCGCTTGTTGTGGGAGGGTTTGGAACATGTCGCCAGTTTCATTAGTTGAAACGCAATTTGCCAAGAATCTGGCGAATGACGGGTCTTCATGCTAGGCATCAGAAGTTAATGACGAATTAGACTCGTTAAGCACCCTCAACGTCGAAGAACAAATCGAATCTTTCTTCAGAACTACTTGATGCAACGCCTTTCTGGATAAACAATCCTTGCACGCTCAACGGGATGACAATTTCTTGTTCGTGAAGAATAATTGTCTCAAAGTGGTCGCCGGTCATGCACTTCGCCGTTTTGGCAGTCAATTGATGCCTTCAAATGCTTAGCTCGGCAGTAGCTGAGGTGTCGTTTGCATTCAAGTTTCGTAAAGTGTTTCAGAAAACTCTGGTTCTCGCGGTTTCAGCGGCACATAAACAGGCTCAACAGTTTTGTTTCGTCACCGGTCAAATGTGACTTCATCAGCCTCTAGAGAGCGAGTGGACACTAGGAGTGAAAAAAGAAGCGGGAAAGGTCGTTCTGCGACCAACGAAATAGAACTTGGCAATAGTTATGTGGCATTCTTATACAGTCCTTCGACCAAATAAGAACTCTTGGCCGTCATGAATTGCACTCACTGTGGAAAATGAGACAACTTGACGAACGAATAGGTGATGTTGTGTACCTTGAGCATTGCAAATGAGACGTCTGGGCCAGGACATTTGTTCTAGTCTTGCACCAGGCATCCTTTTTTCATCGACTTCTCACTTCTCCTCAGAGTGCCGCGGCCATGCAGTTAGCAGTTTCAACACCCTAATATTCATCTTCAATGTGCCAGTGAGTAAGCGGCTTCCATCTTTTGGACTTCGACGTAGTTATTAGTCACAAGACTGGCGGAATGTTTCAGCAAGCGACTCTGTGTCTTGCGGTTGCATATTCTACCTGTGTTTCAACCTTTTCAGGCACAATGCATTTGTCTGTTTTATGCGCCGCACGCCATCGCTCTAGAATGTCAAGGACATTGCTTGCAGATCACGTATAGCCAAAAAATCAATGAAGCAATTCAAACACCAAAAGCACCATTTTGTTCGTTCAATGAAAAGCGTGATGACTTTCTTCTTCCAAACTTTGCCTAATAGCATTTGCCGATTTCAAGCGATTTTCGTCTATCGCGAGGTGAGTTGGGATCGACTAGCTTGCGCTTTTTCTTGTTCGAAGAAGAATCCGTTCAAACAAACGCTCAAATCGCCCCCGGCGCGAAGCGCCGGGGGAAGTTTCCTTTGGTCGGGCCCTTTTACTCTACTTCAGATCTGAAAACTTTCAGATATCGCGGCCCATTCCACCTTTTGAGCCGCTCTAAAGCGCACCGGCAATGCGACTACTTTCTCTACATGCCAGTTTTTAAATCTCAGAAAAAAGTGCAATCGTGGCCGAGAACTGAAAAGTTTTAGAGTTACAGAAA
>JAQIXL010002790.1:0-11946 GCA_034700245.1 Poikilolaimus oxycercus | reverse complement strand
GAGGATGGGAGAAGGTGATCGATGGCAACGTTCTCCAGTTGATTCCGAATTACGGCGTGTTCAAGCACTTCCGCATCTGACGGGTCAAAGATGGTGAGGAGGGTAGCTCCCATTCGACGACATGAGGTACTCGCTGCTTCCCATCTCATTGGTCCTTGCACTCGATAGCAGCGATCTTTAACGAGAGTCCATCCGTTGCCACAAGTACTGCCTGGAAAGCAGAAGTTCTATGTGAAATCAGAAAAAAACGCACTTGGGTACAGTGCAAGGAAAGCTGCGCCGCTCGTGTTCAGGAAGACTCGTGTTTCGCCCTTCCACACTAGCCCTTTATAAATATTTTTTCTGCTGCTTCGATAAAACCCGCACCATTGGGATCTTTGATGAGGGGCGGTTCGATGAGGTGTCCCTCCTCCAAAGTCATTCCAATTCCTCGTGTCTTCGGCAGCATCGTGACTCCGAGCTGAAGGTTTCACCACTCAGCCAAGTGAAATCTGACAGACCGTCGCATTCCGACAGATCTGGGCCATCAGAGCTCCAGAATGAGGAGAGCGATAGAAGATGGATATTCCTTCAAGAGCCTAAACACGGCTCATGTCATTTTAACTACAGTAATCAACCTTGCCAACATCGCTGCTTTCAAGATAAAGCTCGGTGCTCGATAAACCCAAGTCGTAGACCGATCCACCGCTGCTTGAACAAAAAGTATCTTTGAGTCGAATGACAACCACCTGTAATCTATTGTTGACCCAGAGATTTTCTCGCCAATGTGCGAGTAACTTACATGAGTTGAGCGCAATTGACTCCGAAGATTGTCGAGGACTTCGTCATTCGGTGTGTAAAAACATTCAAGAATAAGAAAGTATGTCGCCCCCGAATCATACTCCATGACAAGATCCGGCAGAAAGTCGAAGAGGGCCCGCGAACAACAGCAACCGAAGGTGCACTGCTCCACCTCCAAAGGATTGTCTTCGAGGTGAGAAAGAGCAGATAGGATCATGTTCGGTTCGCTAGTGCTGAAGCTCGTGTTCCTATCGAGGCCTATCAAGCCGTTTCATCTTCAGTTGTCCATACCTTTATTATTGAAGCGAACAACGTTGAAGCGATAGGCATTGGTGCAGCGACCCGCAGCCTCCAGCAGCAGTCTTGAAGCGCCAAGTTTGAGGGAAGGCAACGCCCTTCTGTAAGATGTCTTGAACGTCTACGGAACAAGATCAACCGCGTGAACTCGCTTTCTTGAAACACCAAGACGACGTCTTTCGAAGGGCCGCAAGTCGCCAAAGTTTCTTGCGCTTCTCCTCCGCATTTGTTCTCCGGCGTCTCGCTTCCTAAACGGTAAGAAGCAGTCATGCGATCTAGGAGTCATCTTACTCTCATCATTGCAGTTGACTGTGAAGATTGTGCAGATGAGGAAAAATCCAACAGAAAACAGACGCCCGCTGAGCGTCATGCTGCAAACAGTCGAAATTGATCTAGAACAGGTTTCAAGAGACGAGACCATCAAATCTTTCATTTATATCCTCCCTCTTGCGAAAGTGGCATGCACGTGCACACCGGACTTTTCTCTTATCGCTGGAGGCTTGTTGACTCTCCATGAGAGTCGTCTTATGATGCAACGGTTTAAGAGCTCAAGAACCGTTGCCGCTCCGCATAGACGCCCAATTGGTATCTAATTGTAAGGTACATAATTACTACGTTAATAGCAAAGCACATCAAAAAGCTAAAAGCTTCAAAATTTCACTTTAACGTAGCTACAGGAAAAACGAAACCTATATAAATGGAAAGCTTCCGATCAAGCTCCACCCGCCAGCCCCCCCCCCCCCTCTCTCCTCATGGAGTCCGGGTGCTGGGCTTATCTTAATATCTGAACAAACACTCAGAAGACGTTTGACCGCTTCGGGAAAGAGCCGCTCCCAATTGTCGTCAGTGAAACACGCGATATCATCTCCCCATTTCTCCATTCCTCTCCGTTTGCTCGCAGTCATAGGCTTACCGTATTCGTTGAAAGCGCCAATTCTAAACTCTCTGTTCCAGTCTTCGGCTTCTTTGCTTGGATTCACAGCCATCGCAACTGCTTCAAGATGATAGGCATCAAGTTACGGCTTTCTGTACTTCTCATCGGATTCATCCCAGCGCTTTCTGTTTGTCTTAACACCACTTTTAACA
The DNA here is from genome assembly GCA_034700245.1 of Poikilolaimus oxycercus. Lineage (NCBI taxonomy): Eukaryota > Metazoa > Nematoda > Chromadorea > Rhabditida > Rhabditidae > Poikilolaimus > Poikilolaimus oxycercus. Next base: position 9,783 of record JAQIXL010002790.1, on the reverse strand, counting down.
CCATTTAAGGCTTTTGAGCAATCGAGTATCATATGCTACGAAAATTCTACATTTCCGGACAAAACGACTTTCGGCCCCTTGTCGTTCGTTAATGCCTTTTACATTTAGTTTTAGGTGCTTGACGGTCTTTCCTCTCCTGATCTCTCAAGCTGACGCGATTGCAAAGGCTAATTCGATTGGTGGCCGCATTGCTTATCCAAAAAACGGCTTTGCAAATACCGAAATGACGGAGATTATTAATGACCCCACATGGATTGGCGTGTCATGTGTGAACCTCGAGCTTTGCTACTCGCTGGATGGACAAATGCTCGGTTACACTCATCTTTCGTCGAGTCAGTTCATGCTTCTCTTTTATGCCTACGCTTGCATGTTTAGATGAGGATTTCAAGGGGACATGCACGTTCATCGACAGCATCGGTGTCTGGCACACATCTGACTGCTTCAAGTTATTCGGTGTCGTCACCGAGACCACCCGACCCAGCCCACCATACAATCCCGTTACTGAACGGTTCCTCAAAATGCTTATCTTTTACTGTATCATAATCGTTGCAGAAACACCTCTTACGCCGCGCAGACGGCCGTACTCAAGGACACGCAGCCGGCTTACAAATGCATGTCAAGCCTCAATTATCCCGAGGCATGGCTTTCTCAAGGTGCCACAATTTGTCGCTCTAGAATCAGTACCTCTTTTCTGGCTTTTGTAAGCCAAATGACACGATCGATGACGATCCTGACATGACGGGTCTCGAAGATTGTGAATGTTTGGTCTCGTCTTCTCCTGATCAAAAGCTGGTGGCTATAGTGTACAGGTAAGACGGCAAGTTCAGAACAAAAATGATGATTTCAGGCCTACAATCTGCAAGGACAACATCTCTTATCCCTGGGAGTGCCTTCAACTTCTCGAAGAAGGTCTCTACTCGCGACTTGTGGAATTTTACGACCCCAGTACGAATAGGAGTCTTGGCAACGTTAGTTTTCTTTTTGCAAATCCTGCTATCAATGAGCATGTGCATAATGCTACATAATTTTTTTACACAAGTCAAAGTGACGAAAATTTCGGAATCATAGCTTTTCCTCTCACTTGTATTTTTTTTTCCCCAATTCCCCGCACGATTTTTCACAGCAAGACTATTCCCCGCATTCCACTCTCTGGCGAAACGAACTTCAGAGACCCTTTTAATTAAAATTGGCACTAAACAGTACCGGAATTTCAGGTTTCTTGGTTCTTTAAGAACGCTGTTGATGTCATTATGAGCAAGGGATTGGAGAACTATGTCAAAGGTTTCATCCACGACGGCTATCTTCTCGATGTAAGTGCAAAGGGTTGTTTATAATTTCCCATGTTTATTCAGCTGTTCGGATACAGCTTGTCGTCTTGTCTCGCTCCCATCTTCGCGGCAACAATCATCACTAAAGGAATTGCTAAGCCCTCAGACATAAATTCAGTCCACCTCGCAGCGCAGCCACGCTGCGGCGACGAGGCGTTTGTGCGCTATCTGGAGACAATAGTTTGTCAATTGCTAGCGTTCCTCCATTGAAACCTTACTCCAGTTGCCGGCGACTACCTATGCAGTGACCTTTCATCACGATCCGGTCCCTGACCAACCCGATCGAGACAGAGGCTATCGGCGTTTGGGGTTCGAGGCAAGTGAATTGACTAATTTTGTAACACTTGCAGTATTATTACCCCACAACAATGGAGGCCGGCAGCAAATATGCCATTTGTTCGGGATCAGAAAGCGACGGCTGCATCAACCGTGTCAAAAACCGAACGTAAGATAAGCTTAAAATTTCCTCCAATAGCTGGTAGAGAGCATAATTGACTGTACATGTGCAGGGTGCACGATGCGTAGACAAAAGCAGTCGATATTAAAAAAGATCACTGAAAGCGCGCATTCACATTCTATTTTGCGTTGTAAAAGACTCTTTCATATTTCACAATTTCAGAGCACAGTGCATTGAACAATACTATGATAGAACTGTTCAGGGTGGCTGATGCCGAGGATCACGAAACCTATTGGACAGTGAAGCCATCGATGGTCAAGTGCCCAGCAACAGTCTGAAACCCTACCCGCAAGAAGGCAGTTGTTGAAATTGTGTTTTCTTTCACATTTCTTGCTTTCTACATTTCCACGGTTCATCCCAAAGTCTCTTTGATTAACTTCATTTTAGCTTCACTTGTAGGTAAGCTTCTTCTGTATGGTAGCGTTGGTGGGTCGAAAAGCAGACGTTGGATGATAGAAAACGTCAGCAGGGTTTGATGTTCTGCCTTTAAGTGCGTCTCACCCGGTTAACAAGAACTGGCTGCGTTATGACACTGTTCATTCCAATTGTCAAAGCACCTAATTGTGATAAGAGGAACTCTTCTCTGTAGCCAGTCGTCTATGAGCTGGCTTGGATTGTGTTGTTTGTACAACTAGAGAACGCACTACGTGCAGCTCAGTGCAATTGCTGAGTAGCTTCATCTGTGGCAGAAAGTCCTTATATCCTCGGCTCTTCTTCTCGTTTGGCTGTCTCTCATAAACTTCGACTTTTTGTCGGTCAATATCGTCTGTCCGCTGTCCACAAGATGGCTGTCTTCTGACAAGTTACGCTGATCATTTCTTTTCCTGAGCAAGAGCCCACACTTACTGTATTGTTTGGTGTTGTATTCATACATATCCTACTTTCATCACCCTGCAGCTTATCGTGTATTTTGCGCCTTACACTTTGCCGCCCAAAAATTGAGCGTCTCGTGTCAGCCTTTCTAGTCGAGCTGATTCACCCGACATCACGAGATTCAACGAGTCGTCCAGTGTCGCTCCGAAAAAGACTGACAGGAATTTTCTCGCTTCGAAAGTTCACTAGTCTTCCCACTATGTCTCCAACCCCTTGACCAGAATTCTCGTCGGGCACACACTTCCACCTTATGCTAACGCTTGTCGTTCGCCGGAGACAAGCAGGCGCTTTGTAATGTTTGCTGTGCTGTGACGAAAATGGCCAATAAATGTTCCACATGTGACTCACGCGCTCACATGTCGGCTTAAGAAGCGAGGAACGTATCTCTGTCACAATTCTTTCGAAATTTATGAAAAAAGAAACGTAATAAGTCGGGCACAAATCTTACTCTGGGAGTTGATGTGAAGCGAGCTGATCATGTAATGTTATGTGCACAGTTCTCGGAACGTTTTATTCGAAAGGCTCTGATGAAGCTGCTGCTTCATGCCGTATCCTCCTCTTCCTCCACGCCCGGGTAGATGGTACGCGCCAACTTCACCCTTTCCTCAGCCTGTGCGGCGAGGCTGTTGGACGCCGTTTTCTTCTTAGCAGCCGACCGTCATATCCGAAAATTGCTGCCGGCACTGCTCGTCTCTAAAAAATTTTTGAGAAATTTCGTGCTGGTAAAACGAACTTGTAGACATAAATGTCGTAGGCAGGATTGTCCATCTGTTTCGCGCAGTCTCCCTGCGTGGCGACCGAGTGCGAAAGCCTGAAATGGTAAGCATTGCCGATGCTGCTCTCACAATAATTTTTCTTCTTTTTGTCGTAACTTTGGAGTACGAACTCACATGCAAAGGAGGAGAGCGATACGTGTCGTGGCAATTAGAAAAGACATCCTCTTGTTGAGACGCTTGACTCGCGCGAATTCTAAATAGAGAAAAAAATGTCACGAAAGAGGGGAGGCGCGCTCATGTTGTTGCTATACCCAATTAATGGAGTCCGCGAAAGGAAAACCTTTTCCAACAATCAGACTTTGGATAAGGCCTTCAAGTTCTCCAATTTTTGTATTTTGAAGATTCTCGGGGTTAAAAAAAAGCTTACACTGAAAATACGCTTCCCGTACTTCAAGTTTTATGTCAATTTTGTGAGAAATTCTTATTCCCTTCCTCTATTGTGATCGTGTAATCGTCTTCCCAGTATCATCTATGAGTTTCTTCTTCGCCCAGATTTGCTCTCACGCTTCCTAACCTCATAGAAATCACTTTAAAACAGAGTGCAAAAATTAACATTCTCGGAGGACTCGAACCAGCGACCTCTTGCGCCATGAGTTCGGAAGGGGGCACGAAATAGCCAGTCCCTTGATTCCCTTCCTCCGCCCCCTTCCCCTCACCCACATACCGATCTCTGTTTTCGTCTGTGACGCCATTAGCCACCTCATCGAAAACTGGTCATGTTACTGAAAAAAAACATGCCGCGCTTGCGCCTAGGAGCACGCAGCAATTTTGAAATGAAGCCTGGCCGCAGAAGTGATCATCCGTAGCCGAGCGACGATCCTATGGCCCATTCACACCCCGGTTTTGAAACTTTAAAAACTGCATCAAAAATGTCCTTTCTAAAAGCTGGCCTTCATTCCGCCCGGACTGCCCGCGCCTTTAAATGGGCAAACAAATGTAACGCGAAGCGTCTAGTCGCCGGTCAGCCGACAATTTTGGGGGATAGTGAAGAGAAGAAACAGAGGTGAGAGTAAACGGAGAGGTTTCCGGAGAAGACTGCCTCTCCCACCGACAACTCCTTCACACTTATGAATGCCTATTGATCTGTATTTATTAAGATTCCTTATGAAGATCGCTCACATCATTGCCGACAACTATCACAGTCTTCTCAACGCCATGCTTTTCTACCGCCGTGGTACCGAGATTGTCTTCATCCATTGCATTAAGACGTAGATGAAAAAATGCCGATTCATTACATGGGTAGTCGGAACAACAAATGCCCCGCAGATGGGCCATGGTAGAGGAAGGAACGAAAAAAATTTAAGATTTAATTGGGTTCTAGGCGGAGATGAGCGTTAGGTGCAGAAGGTGACTGCAATAAGCTTCTCTAGGCACCCTGCTGAGCTATGGATCACAGTCGACTCGGTCTCAAATCGATACGCTTTATCGGTTACGATGACGGTCAAAATCGTAATATATCGAGGACTCGATGACGCCGGATGCAGACGGAGAACAGTGGCTCCGCTCCGGGGCCACACATCACCACAATGGGCAATAAGAGACGAAAGGACGCGAAGACGCATACAGGCTAGCCAGGCTTGGCTTTAATTTCGTTAAACGCAGGCGGAGCTTCGCGGTCCCCCGCGGAATCGCCATGGGCGTCTGGTTCAGCGTCTCGTCCGAATTTCCATCCACCGTGCATAGATAGGCGCCGTGGAGAGTGGTGTCGAAAGATCTTACAATTAGAAGCTGACAAAGCCCGAAAACCCAAGAGCTTCTCGTTTATTGTTGAAAGAGGCGCGAGGTTTTCGCTGCGAAAGGGCTTGTGTCGGGAGGAAGAAAGGCTCAGAATGGGGAAGGCACGGGTAAGGTGAGCAATACAAGAAGAGGAAGACGCTACGAATGACGCATAAAATGAAGGCTCCGCCAGTTAACGGCCCGGCAGACCTAGCCTTTTTCGAACTGTCTTCTGCCTCTCTCTTTAGACACTTTCATCTCCAGTCATGCCCTCTGAATGTTTTATATGTCCAAACCGCCATTGTGCGACGTAACAGAGAAGACTTTATTTCTCAATCTTGCGGCCGGTGGTCTAGCCAGCGAAGGTGCTCATGGAGGCTTTGGATTCGGAAGCCGAGGGGGTGTCGTCACGAGCTCCTTGAGCGTCGTCTGTTGAACGGCAATCCAGACTACTAGGGCGAGAAGAACGAGAAGGGCGACCAAGTCGAGAACTAGAAGAATAGGGAACCACATCTTTGCAGCTCTCGTCGCCAAGCTCGGGGGCCCGGCCGCCACTCCAGCGGACGCCGCCATCCTGAACTGGTGCTATTTGCTGTCGTTGAATCGATTGATTCATCATGAACCGAAGTCCACGTCGGCACAATGAAGAGGAGCTTGCTCGAATAGGTAGAGAAGCGTGATGCTTTAAAATTGGATAGCATTCAGCAGTTGGATGCGCTTATGAGGCGCTGTCCGAGTGAACTGAGAATCGGCCTGAATGTTCAATCTTCAACTTTTTGATCACTTTCTTGTGGGAAAGACAGCGTGCTGTGACTGCCGCAGCATCGGCGGAGAGCAGAAGTCCTTTTGACCGCCGCGTGCTTATCGCTCTTTGTACCCTTTCCATCGTCTCTTCTCTCCTCTCCATTTCTTCGGTTCTCCCCTAGCTGCCAACACGTTCGAACACGTTGCTTTGTCTGGCGCCGACTCGCTGGTATAAAATGCCGTCGCTCGATGACACATTCGGTCTTTCGATTTCCTTCCAACTCTTTCACATTTCCTTCCTCTTATCTTTAGCTCGCTTTCAGTGAAGACATGCCGCACTACAAGCTGACGTACTTCTCCTTCAAAGGAAGGGCTGAGGCAGCTCGCCAGATCCTTGCCGTTGCCGGCGTCGACTTTGAGGACGAGCGCGTCACCATGGAGTCGTGGCCTCAGTATAAAGACAGTGAGTTTGATTTCTCTACAGACAGTTCTTGTACCTGTAGAAATTCCGTTTGGGCAACTTCCAGTGCTGGAGGAGGACGGCTTCCAGATCCCTGAGACCCATACCATTCAGCGCTATCTGGCCAAGAAGTTTGGTGAGTCTGCGAGAAATCAAACATCACTTTTCGTCAGAAAAGAGTGTAATGATCCGATTGCAGGCCTCGCTGGCAAGACTCCTCATGAAGAAGTTCTAGCGGATGCGTACGATGAACTGCATCGCGAATACTTCATGGAGACTCTTGACTATTACGTCACTCTGCACGGCTTTGCCAAGGGAGATCTTGTATGGGCTTAACTTGAAAACAAGTCCTTTTTCACAGGAAGTTATCTACAAGGAGAAGGTGGTGCCGTCGCGCGAAAAGTTCTTCGGACATCTCAAGAGAATCCTTGCCAAGGTTAGGTTGATGGAACGTCTGAACCATCTTTAGTCTGGAAGCGGCTTCCTTCTGCCGAGCGGGCTCTGCCATGTGGATCTCCAGATAGCCGAGTTCACCTCGCAGTTCCTGGAGACCAGGGTCGAGTATCTCGAAGGATTCCCTGAGGTGTGTTTTCTTTCAGCCAATGACTTCTTCTTCAGATCAAGGAGTACGTGGATCGAGTGCGTGCGGATCCCCGTCTCAAGAAATGGCTCGAGACACGTCCGGCCACTACCCACTGATAGCCCCCTCATCACATTTACTTCGATCGCCATCGCAATGCTTACACTATATCACTTTGTCTGCGTTTATTTGTTTGTTTGTTTGTTCAGGGAGCGAGGCAGCATTCTATGTAGCTTTAGTGCCCCTCGTCTTGACAAACTTCATTAAGGCTCGTCGCAACTCTCGGGAGCGTCTTGAAACAAAAGCAGTGTTACGGCAGTTCAGAGAATTCTGATTGTCAGATTGAAATCACACTAGTCCTTGTTGTGCTTGCAGTTCGCAAGCAATTCTATGGTAGGTGCCAATTACAACTTCACACTTCACTTGATTTCTCGCACTTCGTCGCTGTAAGAAACCTCGTCTCAGAAAAGTTCAATCACTTGCAAAGATGCTCCACGAGCTACCGTCGACTGTGCTCAACGGGGTTCTGCCGCTGCTCTCCAATCACGAACTCGGTGTTCTTCGACAGACTTCGCGTTCACTTGACGATTTCGTCGATCGGTTTGGACTGGACTTGATCGAGGACAGGTATGTAGTTTCTTGCAACGACGATTCTTGAACTGTATTTTAACGAGACACACATAACAATCTGTCCTCGAGCACGACCTTTCACTTCCGATCAGCACATTGTGTACATTCAGGGCCGTCACCCTCGCGGAGAAAGCAAAAGACCTCGTTTCATTGAAACGGCGGATCCTCGCCATTTCACTGCGAGGAGGCGAGATCCCAGTTACGAAGATATGAAGAGGATGGAAATTGCGCGACTCACTTTTCACCATGTTATTCTGGTAAACTTTGATGTGAGCGATTTCAAAGCCCTCGAGCATCGCGGTATGTCATAAACTGGATCTCTTAATACTTTTTTAGTTCCCAAGGAACTGGATTGTCTCATCGTAAGGAAACTTCAGAAAGATGCCACCCTCAACTTGACGAACTTCATCAAGACTCGACGCATCACTCGCATTCATCTCGATAAGGCAACACAAGATTTGCTGTCAACTCAGTTCTTTGAGGGAAAGACCACGACTTTGTCAATGTAAAGTGTGAACACCATTTATCGTTTTGTATTGCTTCTGTGGCTTGACAATAAAATAACAACTTTGACTGCGTGCTCTGGCAAGGCAAAAGTTGCTTGTGGTTTTCCGCTGAGGCTCGCTTTAAATACTCGTTTTACAATGTCATTTACAAAAGAGCAAAAAAGAGCTGTGTTTGGAGAGCATCTCTGGGAGTTGTTGTGAATATTGTAGTGTTGTGTGCATTGCTCTCAGAACGTTTTATTCGAAAGGTTCTGACGAAGGTGCCGCTTCATGCCGTGTCCTCCTCCTCCTCTACACCCGGGTAGGTGCTACGCGCCGACTTCACCATTTCCTCAGCATGTGCGGCAAGGCTATTGGACGCCGTCTTCTTCTTAGCAGCCGCCCCCTTGTGGACACTTGCCGTCTTCTCTTCCTCGTCCGCCTTGCCCCATGCGCAGTCTTGATTTTCTCGGTAACCTTGTTCTTGTGAGCCAGCGCGTTCTGCTCGGCACGCGTTCAAATGCTCGGCACGCAAACAGTAGGGCAATGCGAGTGGTTCCTAGAGTGTGGCGAGATCTGTTACTGTACGTTGAGCGTTGTAAGAATCGAGACAGTGCAGACTCATTCACGCAATAGTAGCGTTCGTGACGTTGTCGGTGTTTTCCAAAACTCCGTGAAGACGATGACGATTGAAGATGCAGAAATTGTCGGCCGCATTACTGGAGATGAGACAGCGGCCTCCATCTGGACAGTCGGAGCTCTTTTCACAGTGGATGGCGCTACTGTTAGACGCAGTAACTGACGAGAGGCCAAAAAGAGCGACGAGAATAAGCAGCGGAAGAAAACGCGAAGTCGTACAAACAGTGTGAAGGCTGCTTCGTAAATGACGCAAGTCATTTGTCACCATGTCGAAGAGAAGAAAAGCGGGGGCTGTTTCACTCCGTAGAGAAACCCGTCAAAGGACCCCTTTATTCACATTTTGAAGGAATTTCACGGTATGTCGAAGTTCACCAAAGTCGAAGACGATTGCCGATCAGGGTTGGGCGGAATTCCGTTTCTGTTTCTGTTTACGCAGAGATCTTCTTCCGTTTCTGCTTCCCGCTTTAACTATGTTGCCCTCTAACTAATTGTAAGCTTCTCTTCCAACCTCAACTCCTTGCTTTGACCCCGCACCCCGGTCCCATAATACTCTGAAGCAAGCGCCTAGAACATTCGATGGGGCAAAGAGAGGGAGAGACAAGCGCTGACTGCTGTGTGCAATTAGACTGCTACGCTACACAAAGCGATGTCTTCATGCCACGCCACCTCGAAGAGAAATTGCCTGTCGACGCGATAAGAGATCAAGATGTTCGATTGGAACTTCGCTGCTTTCTCACATTTGTTTCAGACTTGAAGATGGCACTCTATTGCAATCCATATGAAGATTTAAAGCGCTCACAACGAATTCGTGTTCATAAGAGCCTCTTCGAAGAGCTTTATCCATTCATAGCCATCATAAAGTTCAAAAGGAGACTCTTGGGAGGGAGCTCACTGCAGCATGTAGTAGTCGACAGCGCAGCGAGAAAAGGAGTTCACGGTGACAGTCCAGAGGCCTGGTGGAATGTATGAAGCTGAAACGTACTTGTGGATTGTTTGATTCGTCAACAACTTGAATGTCTTAAAACGCATCGACTCACTCTGTTCGTCCGTTTGGAAGTCGAACATGACTGAAAGAATGAACTGTGAAACGCTCGG
>JAQIXL010002789.1:0-11948 GCA_034700245.1 Poikilolaimus oxycercus | reverse complement strand
GAGAGGAGACTGAAAATAGAAAGAGTCACGGCAACAAGTAGTGGAGAAGCAGAAATCGCAGAGAGAGATTCAATTATTGAGGAAGGAAAGCCGCCGGGGAGCAGTTTCCAATTTGAACAAAGAGCGGAATTTGTAGGCGAGTGCGTGAGAGAAGCGCACGCATGTGAGGTGTTCTCTGGTGAGTAATACAATATTTGCTGGTCTTTGCAATCAACTCCTGTCGGGCCTGGGACAAATTGCATGACTGCTATCGTACGATTTTAAATTGCTTCCTGAAACATAAACACTATTAATGCCAGAGGATACAACAAGAAAGTCCTTCGCAGGCAATAAAACGAAGCGATCGGCTTACAAATCTGTTCAGCATCTTCTCTTATCCGCAAAACACATCCAAATTTTCCCAAATGTGCTGTTCATTAAAATCATGTCCAATGAATTTCAGTGCAGAGGTCCACTAAATTGTAATTTTAAAATTATTTGAAATGGATATCTGAAACTTACATGCCCATCACACCCGCTTACCAATTTTAGACTCACAAGATGCAAGCGAAACATTCAATCGAAAGCTCAAACTGACTAAAAATCCATTGCCTTCTCTCAGGCTCGAAACACACAACCTTCGCAATCTTGCAGCTAATGAGATCTTGATGTGTGAACGGCGAGAAGCCGCGGAAATAAATCTCGATCCCGTCACACAAAGTGCAATAGCGACTCCATGGCGTCGACATCGAATTCATCACGAAGAGCCGTTTTCAATCAGGGGACAAAGTTCTTCCCCCCCCCCCCCTTCCGCCTTCTTTCATTTCACATGCTTCCTGTCCTTTTCAATGCAAACGTTGCGATTTCAACTTCGCCACAAACGCACGAAAAGTTTCAATTGAAAACCGAGAATAGGCATTGAAGGCGAGATTAAAAAGTGATGCGCGAGCTGCGAGAACATTTTCCCTTCGGGCAGGGACCCTCTTGTAAAGCGCAAAAGCACAAAAGATGAACTTCTATTCAGTCAGTTTGTTTCAGAAACTGTTGAAGACATCGAAAAAGAGCAAATGGGCATTGTCAAGTGTCGGCTGAAAATGTTTATTGGTCAAATTCATTCACAGTTATTGAGAGAAATGAAACGACCGAAGCGGCGTGTTGATCACGATTCAACTGTTTGGTTGTCATATTCAGTATCCCAAGTATTTATGTGGTCCTCGCGGCGCTTATCACATGCTTCTTCAGAAGCGAGTTCTTCGAGTTGTTCATAGGTCCACCACTTGTGATGTGACGGGACTTTAGGCACTTTCTCCAAACAACTAGGCACTGGAGGTGTAAATCTTGGGCTATAATATTCGACGCTGTCTTCTTCGTGTTTTCCAATAAATCTTCAAATGCCAAAATTCCATTTAAACTTACAAATCAACAATAATGTCTTCCAAATCCCATCCACCAGTGCGAAGAAGCATGTTCGTAGTAGCTGGCTTATGGTCGGGAAAGTTTGTATGCGCCTGAATTCATTTATAATAGCTTCTTATCATGTGGATTGAAGTTTTCTTCTTCAAGTATACCAAGTGTTTGCGTGAAACGAAAAAGTCGTCGTAGAGAAACTGCAAGGCCGATCGAACTTCCTTAAAGTTGCCCATTGAAAGCGCCAATAACCTGGCATTGACGAATCGTGGAATGTTCCCAGACTTTGCCCGCTCTCTCTGCGTTGTGGACTAGCTCGTCCATGTACTTGTTAAAAATCTCTACTAGATACTCAGTGGTATCGTCTAAAACAAAATTTTAAAAAGAAGCGCAAAATGAAGGAAATACGCACACTGAAGTGCAACTTACAGACAGTTGCGGATTCAACCTTATCCCAATCATCAATGAGGATACGAAAGTCAAAAAATGCTCGAAAAAGGGCCCAAGACTTGTCGTCCTGCAGAAATGATTCGGATATTAGCAAAGCGCCTTACTCGGTCAATCATGTAGGGTGACAAGTCACAGTTGCTCGCAGTGTTTCGATTGAAGGCCCGTGTCTCCGTAAGCTGAACGGTTGCATGAAAAACTTCTATTCAACTTGCTTGATGCTATTTGGCTGCGATAATTCGCTCTACAATAATATTAATGCAATAGCTTACAAAGTCTATAAAAAGTCCACTTCGCAGCTCGCCATTATCGTTGAAGGAGTGAAAACGCTCAAATGCATCAAACTCACGAAGTAATACAAAGAGACGCTCTCGCTTGCGAAACTTTTCATCCAACCGGCTTGGCTCTAAAATTTGGCTTCACATTTCAATTTTATGACTTCAGAAACGTTAAATTAATTAATTTTAAAAGTTGGAAACTGTTTCTAGATCGAGAAATACCGACGAACGAAGCTGCCTGATAGTGTTCGCTTACTTTCAGCGGATATTTCTTCAACGCAGTACTCGGAGTTGTTCAAATTTCCTTCAGTGATTTTGGGAAAATCGTGCTTTAGAAACGTTAATCCCGTCTTGAACTCCTGCATCATGATCACGTTAGCAAGCTTGAAAACCCAACCTGAATTGCTTCCACACTAGTAAAGGTGCATGAGAGTGATACATCTCGAAGAGCTGTTCCAAGAGGCTCAGCAAGCGTTCGCATTGCTCTTTCGATATACTCGCCAGTGTCACCTAAAGAACAAGTAGCACTTCTAGCGAGAAAATCTACAGCTTGTTGGACACGAGTAAACTCGCGTTCTGCCTGGAAATTTTGATCAGGAATTTAGGCAGGAAAAAAACGCACAAATTTTGGGATAGTGCCTCTCATCCCACGAATCCACAAGAATCCGATACTTCGACAAGAGGCGTACTAGACAGACGGCCTTCTCAGCCTGAATGTTGGAGAAAAACGTTTTTGCTGTTAGTAAGAAAACAGCTGTTTTCGGTAAACGGACTCATCAGCTAAATTAGTTGAGTTTTGTTCCGTCAGCTGCGAATGATAAATAACAAAAGAATCAAAATCACGCAATGCTTCAAAAAACTCAGTCCGAGCTTTGTCTAGAGGAAAAGTACAATATATATTGTAATTTTGTGAGACATTTGAAGGCTTACATGGGATCGACTCGAAGCTGCACAAAGACTCAACGTGGTTGGGCAAGTATTGACGTCCCAGACGAAAAGCATCCCCAATGAGCGGTTCGGTGTCGTCGTACCACCAGATATGCGATTTCGGCACGGGATGCTTGTCGATTTGACTGAACTCCAGTTTCACATTAAAGTCGTCATTCATTAAATATCTGCAATGTTTCGTTTGGAAAAAAAACAAGTCTCAAATCGTCAGGCAACTCAAAGACTATTTTAAAAAAAATACCTTGAAGAAAGGCGTCCATTCAAAATGCTTGCGGCCTTGTTGAGCCCTTTCCATGTGCCTCTGAAATAATAGAATGGGTCGTCTGGGTCCAATTTCTTTTCATTAAACTTGTCATCGCGGAAATCTTCGGCAATAAACTGCACCGCAGAGCGCATTTCCTAAAATTTGCTCTTTTTTCAATGAAATTACAATTTGCTCACAAGCAGGAGCGATCTCCAATCGCAGTCATCGCGATTATCTCCGGGAACACACTCTTTGATGGTCTCAATATGTCGTGACAGTATTTCTCTGGCGTATTCTTTAGTGTCATCTACAGAAAAACATGACCGAGCAAGGAAATATCTTACCGCCAGTAGCGCCCACATCCCATTCGGGCGTTGAAAGCACTCGATAGCGAAAAAGGTCGATGAGTAAGTCAGAAGTTAGCAACAACATTTCTTGTTCATCAGTATAATCCTCCGGAAAATACCGTGGATGAAAGAAAGTCGGAGCCGGTCCAAGATTTTCGAGTGCTCGTAATTTCTTAAAAAGCTCGAGGCGATATTCTTTGGCAAGCTCCCAAGTCTGCAAAAACATTTCATGAACTCTCATAAGAAAACGCTGGCACTGCAAAGTGGACAAGAAGTATAAAAGAACCCCTTGCGGTCCTAATGCTGCGATCTTTTTGGCGGTGTCGATCGGCGGACGAAGTTCACATTCCCGCGATTCTTCAAGCTGAATTGTACCGCCTGCTTAAATAACTAAAAAAAACTTCTTATGCTCACTAGCTAGTGGAGTGGTGCAGCGAAGTGGCTGCTTCCCTTGCGGATCATGCCAATACTTTGAAGATTTTTGTCTTATTGTTAGCAAGTCAAATCCACCTATAATAAACGTGTGACGAGTTCAAATACTTGCCCGAAACTGGTCTTAACAGTTCTTGTCGTAAGCATGAAGAGATTCTTCTTCTTGGAAGCAATTTCAATTCAAAAGCTCGTAAAGCAAACAGCCTGCCGGTAATCATGCTGCAACAGAAAATGTAGTGTGTAAGTCTAGTGCCTTCTAGACTTGGCCCAATTAGCACTTCTTCTGAATTTTTCATACGCCCTTCGACGAAGCACACGTTTATCTTTTCGGTAATCCGCCATTGGAAGCGCTGTTGTCCGTGAGAGTTTTTGCAGAATTTATTTTTTTGTACATAAATTTTATTTACTGTTTACGTCTACTTTTCCACTATTTCTCTTCATAGCAAGATTTCATTAGCCAGTTTGATGACAAACGATGGTGTGTTAAGGATAAGCGCGTATTCGTTCCGCAGGTTCGATGTTGAACGAAATGTATTTTTCGTTGTGTCCGCAGTCGATTTATGGCACAGCGACCTTCGTGGACAAGATTGAAAATAGACGGAAAGAAACCTCGTTAGGGTGGCACAATGAAATCATCGGCTCAATTTAACCGTCACACTGCATCCTGGCTCCACTTCCCCTTTGACCGACTTTTAGCTGTTGTTGATTCCAGACTAGCGGCAGTGGTGTGAATCATATCGAATTGTGATAACTGAAAAGAACAACGACTCGTAAAGTTATGGATATGCTGAGGAGTGGATACCTTTTCGATCGAAAGTTCAGCCGGATTAGAGCGAAATCGAAAGATCACAGCAAAAACGTTATTTCGCGACTATTGTCACTTCGAGATAAAACTGGGCGAACTATACACTCCCCAAAGCAACCGTTTCCTCGGCGACACTGGCCCAGTAAAAGTTCGACCCTCTGAAAACAGTCGATATTGTTCAAATCGAATCAGTTTTTGAACACGAGACGATGACCACTTACACTCCTCGTTCTTCTGGAATTTTCGAATTATGACGAACAAATCGTTTTTGGTCGGTTAACAGAGAATGTTGCCAAATTTGGGCGTAGATTATCAGAGTTGTAGGACGTCAGTTTCTGGAGAGTGCTGCTTATCCATCCTTGTAATCCTACAACAACACGAACTACGCAATCACCGCCTAGTTGAAATTGATTTGACCGTAAAGCCTTCCAGGTTCTTACCTTAAAATTCGTGATCAACGAAGCTTGTTTCTTTGGAAAGAACATTGATTTGAACAATGCCACGCGACTGATGGCTTCACTTGTTCCGACAACGAGCCGAGAACGAATTTTCTGCAAATTGCTTGTAGCTTATTTTTGCCTCACCGTCACCGAGGCTGATCTCTTGGTGAAGGTCGTCTACGGACATTCCATATAGCAGGGTTATGACGCCTGAAATGAAAGTTTATTGCAGGTGGCTTTCTAAAGATCGCGAAAAAACAATCAGCGTTCGACAGTGTAAAGGCGACCTCATCAGCGCAAAGTGAAACGAAAAAACAAGGCAAGCACAGTGAGTGCTGCGAAGGACGAGGAACGCATGTTGCGTCGTCGCCTGTGCCGGCGTCGTCTATCACTCAGACGGCTGGCGCCCCCTTCACCAAGCGAGACGGGGTGAGCGGGGCGGGCGCCCAGCTGTTTTTCTGCCTTTATCGATTCGTCTGCCCTCTGCGAGCGGGGTGCATGCATTTTTTGAGCGCATATTTGTTATTTTTGTCTCACACTCGCTAATTGTACGTCGTGCGAGTGAAGACGACGATGTTGTAGAATATTTATTATATTTGCTTAAAATGTGGCTCGACTTCGAAAGTACGCAAAGCGCATCGGTGATTAATTTACAAGTTTTATTCTCAGGATCAAGGCGTTTGCTGGGAAGGGGGAGGCGAGGCTTCTTCCCGTGGACGCAAATACTGCACGTGCTTCTCCAGTTGCCAGACGGGCAGGGGCGACTCGTCCAACGCGGCGTTACCTCTTCAGCGATGATATTTTAAAGTGACGGAAAAAATTATCTCGCACATGAACTGCATCGCACTTCATTTGATTGGATAATACCTCGAGGCGTTTATTGCGAAACAGACAATGAGAGACACTCACGCTTCAAGGGAAAAATGAGGGTTGCGATTCGGGCTCGAAAAGTAACGGCCCTACCAATTCCCAACCTTTGTAAAAATGTTGCGTTCATCAAGAGGCAATTGCGTCGTCGTCTTCTTCATAGGCAATCGAACGCTTTGTGCGGCGCTTATCGCATGCTTCCTCGGAGGCGAGTTCCTCAAGTTGTTCGTTCGTCCACCAAGTGTGATGTGGCGGGACGTTCGGCAATTTCTCGGCGCAACTCGGTATCTCACTAAATATTTCTCGCTTCACAAAATTGAATAAAAACTTACACATCTACGATAATGTCTTCGAAATCATATCCACCATTCCGAAGAAGCATTTGGCCTCTAAACGCTTGAGTTCTTGGGCGTAATAACTGCGGACAGAATAGTAAACAACACCGTTTATTAGCCGTTTGTTTCTGTTCATTTATTGTTGAATCTTTCAAACTGGTTAAGTTGTTTACCACTTGCTCACCTGGTTATCTTTCGCGCAAAAACACATTTTTTCCCAGACTCAGCGTTCGCTGCTGGGTCTAATGGTATATGGTTGAGGATAATAGGATTATTGTAAGGGTTAATCGATTAATTTGTTTCTTTTCCCAGGGAAATTAAGTAGTCACACGTTACCTGTAAACGATTTGATCTTCAAGAACCCGTCCACCATCGCGAAGACCTAGGTACGTTTTAACTGGTATCATTTCCGGCCTGATGAAGTGTTCCTAAAATCGGCAACAAAAAGTAATTCTTCTTTTTATTTGTGTGACATGAAACATGTCAATTGCCTGCTTCACATGCTTACCAAATGTTTGCGCGAAACGAAGAAGTCGTCGTAGAGAAACTGCAAAGCCGACCGTACTTCCTAAAAGCGTCTTCGTTGCTAAAAACGGGCGAAAACTTGGTAGGTGCGAAGATTGCAACGCTCCCAGTTCTTTCCGTCTCGATCCACAAAGAATATTTGCATGTCCAGATACTTGTTGAACATCTCCACTAGATACTCAGTGGTGTCGTCTGAAATTGAAACAAAAAAAAATTGCGTAATGTAACTCATGAGAAAAGTGAAAACTCACAAGCCGTGGCGGGCTCAACCTCGTTCCAATCTTCAACCAAAATGCGAAAATCAAAAACCCTTCGAAATAGCGCCCAGGTTTTATCATCCTAAGGAAAAATTCCGTTTTATAAATTCAATAAGAAATTGTGAAAAACTCACTACGTCGATCTCATAAGGTGAAACTTCTATGCAATTGACTGCGGTGTTTCGATTGTAGGCTCGTTCTGCCGAACGCTGAAGATTGTTATTGAAAATGCATCGGTTGTATGCACATATTAAAACATTTCCTTTACGGTTTTATTTTTTAATAATGACGAAATCTTTTCTTTCTCGGTTTTAGGTACGAAAAATTTTTATGAAAAAGCCAAAAGCTCACAAAAACTTTGAACTGGTCACTTCTCCAGTCGCCTTTCTCGTTGAAGGTGTGAAAACGCTCAAATGCATCGAAATCACGAAGTTTTTGAAAGATTCGAGCGCGCTTGTGGAACTTTTCATCAAAGGTATTGGGCTCTAAAATTGGTTCGATGGTTATTTAATGACCGAATACAATAAATAGTTCAAGAAATGCTGTTCCAAACAGGCACACAGTCACCATTCCAACGACAATACTTACTTTTTGTTGGCTTGCCCTCAAGGCGATAAACGACGCTGTTAATATTGTCGCTATTTAAATTGGGAAAATCGTACTTCAGAAATGTTAATCCCTTATTGAACTCCTGGATTATGCTGACGGTTAGTAAGCTTGAAGGCACAACCTGAATGGCGTTCAAATTACTGAAGGTACGCAGTATTGGTGCATCTTCAAGAGCCTCTCCGAGAGGTGCAGCAAGCGTCCGCATTGCCCTTTCGATATACTCACCTGTATCACCTAAAAAATGCAGCAATGAGGACCAGAGCTCTAAGAGATCCAAAATTTTTGAACTGAGATTCGAGATCTCGCACAACTCTGCTTATGAATTAAAACGGGCCTACCGCTTGTTGGATGAAAATAAGACCGAGTTTTGCCTGAAAATCTTGATCGAATTTTTAAAGTAATTATTTGAAATGAGAAAAAACAAAAAGACGTACAAATATCGGCATATTGCCTCTCATCCCACGAGTCCGCAAGACCCCGATATTTCGTCAGGATGCGTACGAGAAGGACGACTTTCTCTGCCTAAACGTTCTAGGATGTTGTTGTTGATCTTTAGTTAACAGGCCCGTTGCTTTTGGAAGGTGGAATCGTCTGCTAGACCACCCGAGCTTCGCGCCTTTAATTGTGAATGATAGATAACAAAGGAGTCGAAATCACGTAGAGCCTCAAAAAAGTCTGTTCGAGCTTTGTCTATACGCAAATGGCATAAAGAGAGCATTCGAAAGACCTACAAAGCGGTGACGGTTCTCTGATGCACAAAGACTCGATGTCGTCGGGCAAGTCGCTGCGCTGATCGTCCGCATGGTAAAAGTGGCGATGGTTCGCTGATGCACAAAGACTCGATATCGTCAGGCAAGTAGCTGCGTTCATCGCCCGCATAGAATGCATCCCAAATGAGGGGCTCAGCTTCATCGTACCACCAGATGTGCGACTTGGGGACGGGATGCTTGTCGATTCGACCAAACTCGGACATCATCGTGGAAAACTCGTCGTCATCTTCCATAAACTGGCGGTCGAAAAATCTGCAAAGTGCCTTTTTCAGAACATGTTGCTAATCGACATGAAGTCATTTAGTATCACATTACAACTCATTTTTAAATACCGTGAAGGAAGATGGGAATCCAAGATGTCTGCCGCGAGGGAGAGCGGCTTCCAAGTACCAGTGAAATACGACGTGGGATCTTCTTCGTCGAAATGTTTCTCGTTAAAGTTGTCATCGCGAAAATCTTCGGCAATGAATTGTACCCCAGAACGCAATTCCTACAATAAATTGCTTTGTTTGAAACATGTACAGGTCACTCACAAGTAGATTTGATCTAAATTCGCAGTTCCGACGATTCCATCCAGGGACACTCCTTATGATTGTATCAATATGCCGTGACAACACTTCTCTCGCATATTCTTTAGTGTCGTCTATGACGAATTATGATTTGATGAACAATTTCATACCGCCAATGGCGCCCACATCCCATTCAGGCGTTGAAAAAATTCGATAAAAGAATATGTCGCACAGTAAGCTATAAGTTAACTTCTCTTGCTCCCGCTTTTCCTAGAACAAAGATTGTGAATGAAAAAAAGATTCTAGCCTTGTGCGGACTGTCGATCGCCCGTAGTTTCCGGAAAATATCAAGTCGATATTCTTTCGCAAGTTCCCATGTCTAAAAATTCATGGATTTTTTCCCCTAACAAATTAAGCACGATTGTGCGGATTTTTTCACTGTAATTTGGTGTTCTAACCATTCAAGAACGAACCCCTCTTGGTCCTAATTGTGCGATCATTTTTGCTGAATCCATCGGTTTACGAGGCTCCCATTCCCACGTTCCTTCAGGTAGAGGTTCACGACCTTCATAGACGATTAGAAAAAGCTTCTTAATCTTACCAGCAAGTGGAATGGTGCAGCGCAGTGGTTGCTTCCTTTGCGGATCATGCCAATACTTTGACGATTTGCGTCTTACGAATGGTAAGCTATGCCTTGCTAAATAAAATCAAACTTCCTCCAAAGTGCTTCAAATTGTAAGACTTACCTGACCTCGATCCTGGCACATCTAATTGTAAGTACTGAAATGAAGAAGTTCCTCTTCTTACAAACAATTGCAATTCAAAGCGTTGTAAGGCGAACAGCCTGCCAGCAAACATAATTCCCAAACAAACTAAACTCGTTCTGATTGGGTCATGTAGACTTCACCCAATTAGCACCTGAGTACATAACAGATGTCGTGTGTCAATCCAAGTGAGAAACAGTACAGAATGTTAACGAACTGTGTCACAGCGTTAAGGAACCGAAAATGTTCGACGAGGCCTTGACTATCTGTGAGAATGAAAAATCGGTTCTAGCCTCCGTTTCAAGTGATGAGTTGAACGCTTTCATTCACGGTACGCTTTTATCGCATAGGAAAAGAAAATTTAGTAAAAGCTTTGCAAATTATTTCCAACGTGAAGCTACTTTGGCTAGGCGGCTTTGGAGATGCTGCAAGGTGGTCGTGGATTGACGGAATGCCTTTTCACTACAATAATTTCAACGATTCAATGGTAAAAAAAGGTTTTTGGGTTGATTTTCCTTCAGGCACCAACATTTGTTCGCCTGAACGGTGGAGGTAGTTGTTCCTGTACTTGTCTGTCAGCTCCGAGACCCAAACGTCATGTTGACGGTTTCGATCTAATTGTAAGCGATGAAGAAAGCATGTTTGGTCGTAAGTTTTGTTGTTTCATACAAAACGGTGTTCTTATAGAATGTCTGACCATCTCATTAAATCGAGGCGTTTGGAAGGCTCGAAACTGCGAGCGACGATTGCCTTTTATCTGTGAATCTCTTCCTATCCCAGTAGTTCATCGAACAACTGCGACCTGTCCAAAGGCACAGATAGCCTGTCCGTCACAATGGATCTACTTTGAGCCAACGAACTCCTGCTAAAGGGTACAATTTGTGGGAATGACTGAAGAATGCAGGTACAACTTGGTGATGACTGGGAAGACGCGGAAATGAGCTGCTTCTCCGTGGGTGCTCATTTAACTTCCATTCATAGTGAAGAAGAGAATAACTTTCTGATTTGTATTGTAAGATCTCTTAAACGATCAAGCAAGCGGTTTAGCGATTGCCGGAACGAGCGTCGCCCTAGCAGAAGATGGACGTGGATTGGAATACGAGCATTGAGTCCGGGAGTCTGGAAATGGCGTCATAAAGGCATCGCTTTATCTCGGGACAGACTCAAGAGGTTACACAAATTGGAGCAAACAATGTGAGGTGAAAGAAGGAAAAAAATACGCTGATCGACCAAGCCATAACAAAATTCCAAGTTAGCAGATCTTTGCAGATCGCGTGAAATTCGGCATTATTAGCGCTCGCACCGCTTGAACAGGCGGAAATTGTCCTCGAAGATACGCGAAAGAGGATTGCTTGACGAATTCCCGCTTCAGAGAGAAAGACATGCACAAAAGCATTTGTCGTGCAATTTGTCTTAGCCTCTCAGAGATGGCGAAGGTCGTTCTCCGAGAGCCACTTCAAATTCTCCGAAATGATCCCATACTGCTGAATTCTGAGAGAGAGAGCTCGAATTAAAGAGGTTCAGGAAAATGCACTTACAACTCGACATCATTATATCGGCGCCATTTTCCACTTCCTGCGCACTGCTTTCAATCTTCTTCTTGACGAAACACAACTATCGGCACTTGACTGCGAGCACTGACCAACGACGGTACCGAGCGACTTATCTTGTCAGCAAAGAAGAAGCGATTCAAAAATGCACGAGCATGTATCCAAGTTTTGATCAATGTTTGAAGATGATTTAGGTACTGCAAACTTCATCGTGTGGGGTTGGTATTGACCTCTTTTACCGTTGAAGTGTTGCACTCTCTTGGCCTCATATGTCGTCCTACGGTGGATAGCAGTTGAAGAGCCGCACATCGTCTTTTAGCACAACGTCCTTGTGTTGTTCGCTGATTGCTGTCTTGTCGTGAAATGAATCAACTCGCCCGGGCTTCGAAAAAACATCGCTATGCCAGTCGCAGCTTCCCAGAATGTTGAGCTAAA
>JAQIXL010002788.1:0-11951 GCA_034700245.1 Poikilolaimus oxycercus | reverse complement strand
TTTCGCTTCTTATCGTGTTTTCACCTTTTAACCATGCTTTTTTCTTTGCGGGAAACGATTTCTGGGCCCCGAGAACCTCTTAATGACCGTCAATTCCTCGAACCACCACCGAAAACATTGAAAACCTGCACACACGCAGACAAACAGCGCGGATTATATAGTGTAAGGACTAGGCGCTACTAAGCCAACTATTTCTTCTTTTTGAAGAACTCGATGAGGCTTTGGTAAGCCACGAAAGCCCATTCGATGTGGGCGGCTGCAGAGTGAAGGCTTGGTCTAAGATCATTTGTTGAATAAGGCCATGGCTACGTCGGTTTAAGGGAACGGGCCTGGCAGCGAGGAGAATGAGGCCGTGGCTACGTCGGTCTAAAGAGATCAGGCCTGGAAGTCTATAAGCTAAGCCTATTCGATGAAAGCAGCTCCAGAGTGAAGGCTTCGGTCCACCAGCCAAGCCTATTCGATGAAGGCAGCTCAGAGTGAAGGCTTTGGTCACCAGCTAAGCCTCTTCGATGAAGGCAGCTCCAGAGTGAAGACTTTGGTCCACCAGCGAAGCCTACTCGATGAGGGCGGCAGCAGAGTGAAGGCTTTGGTCCACCAGCGAAGCCTATTCGATGAGGGCAGCTGCAGAGTGAAGACTTTGGTCCAGGAGCTAAGCCTATCCGATGGGGGCAGCTGCAGAGTGAAGACTTTGGTCCAGGAGCTAGCCTATTCGATGGGGACAGCTGCAGAGAGAAGACGTTGGTTCAAAAGCTAAGCCTATACAGCTGCAGAGAGAAGATGTTGGTTCAGGAGCTAAGCCTATTCGATGGGGGCAGCTGCAGAGTGAAGGCTTTGGCTCAAGAGCTATGCCTATTCGATGGGGGCAGCTGCAGAGTGAAGACTTTGGTCCAGGAGCTAAGCCTATTCGATGGGGGTAGCTGCAGAGTGAAGACTTTGGTCCAGGAGCTAAGCCCACTCGATGTGGGAAGCTGCAGAGTGAAGACGTTGGTCCACCAGTTAAGCCTATTCGATGAAGGCAGCTCCAGAGTGAAGGCTTTGGTCCAAGAGCTAAGCCCCCGCTATCATAGTGAGCCTATGGGCGACGTGTCGCTGTTCCTCAAGTTTCTTCAAGAAGCCGCACTGTTTTATGGCGCCAATAGATTCCTCGTAGTCACATTAGTCTATAGAGTCGTTTCCAGACCGCTGGGCGCACTTCAGGTGCGCGCACCAAGTGCGCGCCAAGCAATGTCCAATTTGCTGGCGCATTATTGGTTTTTCGTTGTTTCTCGAGTTTCTATATTTAAACATGGTCTGTTCTTGGTGCCAATCGATTTCTCATCGCCTAATTAGTCTAGAAAAGTTGTTTCCGGCAACTTTTTGCATGACCACAAGAAAAGTCACGTCCCTCACTGAGAGAACTTGCGGATTATATATGAAAAGGTTATGTGATGTGCGAAAATCTCCAGTTTGCGCAGACTTTCGGTTCCTTGAAGGGTATTGACACTTTGTTGGCCGAAGTGCTTGCTGATACTGAGTCAACCGTCTCACATCCCATCGTCGTGGCTCAGGTCTTTCCGCAGGCACCTTGCGCTAGAGTGCCGCATTCCGAATGTTCTTCCTCGATCTCGATGCTCACACAAGAGTCATCTTCCGTCAGTGAATCCTCAAGGCATCATTCACTCCGTCGAAGGCTTGCTGCCCTTAATTTCCCTTAGTCTCTTTTAGCCACTCTTCTGACTCTTCCTCCTCGTTGAGTTCTTTGCCGAATCACGAAGAGTCACTAAACACGATCACTTCGATGCCGAATCTGGAGGCGTCAGTCACGGATCCCGACTACAACGTCACGCTCACCGACAGCATGTTCTCTGGGATGCGAGAGGCGATCGCCGTCTCCCAGGCCATGGACCCGCTGTCGCATCAAGTGTACTCCTCGCATTCGCAACAGTTACCACCAAACTCAGCTTACACTTCCAACGACGGAATCGCTATGAAGCAGGCGAATACCTCTTTTCTCTGAACGATTTGTTGCAGGATATTCAGCCACTGGCAAAGACGGTAAAGGTTATCCACCACAAGTTCACCGTGACGACAGAACGAAGCAATAGCAGCGACCACGGCGACGAGCCGGTTGTGCCGAGGAGCGGAGGAGTCCCGCTCTGTAAGACAAATTCGCACCCAAGGACAAGCTGCTCTCCCTCCATAATGCAGCCGACGAGGATATTAGCTGCTATAACAATTCAAACTCAATGGATATCGAATAATGATTGCACCCTCCTCGCTCCAACAGTACGGTGTCTCACATGTCTCGACTCGCATCACTGCTCTCAATGACCGCAAGAGTTGAAAGACGAGAAGTGGACAAACCAGGCAAACCCATTTCGGTCAAAGGCACCGCCTGGTACCGACGTCGGCCTTTGATTCTTACGTGTTCTATCTCTCCCCCCTCCCTATCTCTGTGTGTGTCGTCAAATTCAGGACGGCACGAATCGGTCGTGAGGTGGTCTCATCGCGTCACGGTTTTAGTGTTCGACCAATAGCCTTTCTCACTTCTCATGTGTTGAGTTGAAGATCTGGATCTTCTCAGTCCGTCGTTGTGAAGTCCATTTTTATGTTTCTGCAATCGTAATCGCAATTTTTATCTTAGACATAGCACTAAAGAAGAGACATCAGTTGCTACCACTTGAAAATGCGCGAAAGAATCCACGTCGATCGATTTCGGATAAGCCATTTGCGAGATTCGGCAAAGATCCAGAGAAGCACACCAACTCCGACGGGGAAAAGCCAGACAAATGGCGGCGGCGGTTGAGAGCCCAAAATCGTGTTCAAGCCGGGCGTATAGACCAGCAGGCAGAGGATCATCACTTCGATGATAGTGCCGAGCCACATCATCTGCAAAGATGCCTGAGGGTTGGGAGATAAGCAAACTTTGTTAGCGACTCCATGCCGAAAGATGGAGATGCGTCTCGTCGAAACGACCCAAACGTGGAAGAACTACAACTTGGAAGGTTTGTATGAATGACCAAACCTGAGACATGACGAGCGTAATGTGATAGCCAGCCGCCGCCTGAGCTGCGATTTCCATTTGTTCTTCTGGTGTGAAACTCTTGTTTGTACTGGTGATGAACGTTTTGTTTTCATTCTCTTTCTGAAAAAGTGCCCTCTCATGAACAGCGTTTGGCTTACGGTGAAGTATCCGTCATTAGAAGAGCCCACAAGGTCGTGCAGGGGAATTTCGTGATACAAATAAACGAAGCAATAACTGGTCAAGCAGCCAAGACTAATGAATGTTGCCGCAAAGATGTAGGAGTAAGCTAGAAGGCCTTTGCTCACCTAAATTCGTTTAGAATATCTATGCAGTGCTTACCAGATGCTTCGTCCTCTTGCGAGGAGGCTTGTGCATAATGTCCTTCTCGGGTCGCTCATACGCTAGTGACACCGAAGGGGGTAGTTCCGTCAGCAGATCAATAGAGAATATCTGAGTGAGTAATGAGTTCAAAATTGATATCAAAACTCTACCTGGAGTGGCGTGAGACCCATGGGAAAGCCGAGAATGAAATTTAAAAGAATTGGCACCATTTCGGGGAAGAGATGGGTGAGAGTATAAGCAATCGTTTTTCGCAGGTTGTCGAAGAGCAACCGTCCTTCTCGAATACCTTTGACAATCGTTGCAAAGTTGTCGTCCATGAGGACAATATCGGCTGCCTGCTTCGCTACGTCCGAGCCTGTGCGATAAGTTTGCTAAGAAAACGATCAAACCGCAAATGCCCATCGCCACTCCAATGTCAGATCGCTTCAGCGCTGGGGCGTCATTGACTCCATCGCCGGTGACCGCAACAATTTCCCCGCGACTCTGGCACTGCTCCACGATGAGCAACTTCTGCTCCGGAGTTGTCCTAAACATCTCGATGACGCATCAAAGGCAACATGCCTCGCAAAAATGATATATGGATGCTTTAAGAGAGTATCCCATTCTTCCACTGTTTTGCTCGCCAGGTCCTGACCGTGCACAACTGCCCATTCCGATGAACTGCTCGACATCTGAGTTGATCCGCTTTTGTTTCTCGTAGTCTAAAAATCAAACATGAGAGAGAGAATATCATTGGACCTTCTCCTTTCCGCCAATGAGGCCAATTTGTCTTCCAATAGCTGCCGCTGTGCTCGGATGATCGCCCGTGACCATGTAGACCTTGATGCCGGCGTCCTTGCACTGCTTGATGGCCATCGCCGTGTCGTCCCTGAGGAAATCTTCTGAGGAGATCTTTCTCACTTAGGAGGATCCATAATGGCCGACATGCCGAGGAAGCACCAGCCTTCGATGGGGAAGTTGCCCTGTTTGATGTCGAACTTGCAGCTGGCCGGTCCGCGGAACCTTGCCTGTGCCATGCCGATCACTCGGCAGCCGTCGTCGCCGAATTTTTCATACGCCATCTGCAATTTTACATCAAAGTGAAATGCGATTAGCACCTTGAAGGATTCCATTATGTCCGGGTTCAGCTCACGTTCCGTGCCGTCGATACTCAGCGACTTGCACATTGTGATGAGAACATCGGGGGCACCCTTCACCATCAACCAGTAGTCGCATTCCTGCCAAACGTTTTTGTGTTTTCCAGCTTCAAAGAACGCACTTCATCGACAATCGCACAATCGCCGTGCCCGATGCTCTTGTCTTTGCAGATAACAAGCGCCCACTTCCTCTTTGAGTTGAATGGCACCTCGAAGACAGGCTAGATTTGAATCATGCTTCTTTTCACAGACTGAGTTCAAACCTGATATTTTTGGCGAATGCTATTCACGTTAGCGTGCTGGCATGCGAAGCGTAGGAGTGCCACTTCCGAGGGATTGCCAACAAAGGTTACTTCGGCGTTTGTCGGTTGATGCCTAAATCCGTTCGCCTATGCATTTCTACTCTTACGAAGTTGACGCATTCGAATTTGCTTGCTTCTCAACATCTAAACTTAAGCTGTGGATTGGAGGTGCAGGTCGATGTTGTGATGGACTATTTAGATTCGAATTTGTTGCGGGCTCAGAGGCGTGAATCTGGGCACGATTGCAGATAATGCAGACGACGAGAAGGTCATCGAGACGGCTGGTCATGCTTTCGAGGCGTTTCGACTGTGTCATTTGACTAAGGTCTTCGAAATCTAAAACGTTTGCTTCTCGAGACGCTGTGCTTACATACCGCTGAGACACTTTTGATTGTACCACAGGTCGACAACCGTCATCTTGTTCTTAGTTATGGTGCCCGTCTTGTCTGAGGCGATTACGGTTGCTGCCCCGAATGCTTCGATGATGTCGAGTTTCTTGATTAAGGCCTTCTCCTTCGCCATTCGTCGAGCAATAACCGTGAGCTGGGAGGTGACAGTAGCCGGAAGTCCTATTATATTTTTTCTTTTTCTATTATTGACACGGAGCACCTTGGGGAACATTGGCGGCGATGACAGCGATGAAGCCGGCGACGAAAAGATGCATCACATTTTTGAAATGGTTGACAATGCAGCCAGTCAAGAAGATCGCAACAGCCATTATGAGGGCTAGAACTGTGATGAAGCGGACGAATCTGAAGATAAGAGCTCGAAACGCCGAGAACCTCGAGATTTCCTTTTCCAGCGTTGATGGGCGATCTTCTTGGTTTGTCGTCAGAGCCGCAATTTGACCAATGACCTGGAAGCGTGCGCTAAGTTCCTTCCCTCCTCGGAGAGGATTTTTTCTTGTGCAAACAGTAGCCATTGTTACCGTGCTTTCTCCCGTTCGAATGGCTACGCCAAGGCCTTCACCTTCGACGCAGAAAGAGCCGTTGAAGGCGACGTTGTAGGCATCAAAGGCTTTTGTCGGGGCTTTCACCGGGTTGGCGTGGTACTCGAGAGGCTCTGCCTCGCCGGTTATGGATGACGCTTCCAACTTCACATCCGATGTTTTCTGGGGATGAAAATGAAGGCACTCTGCTAACTATGAGACGAAGGTCGGCAGGAACTTTTCCGCCGTTCCGGACGACGACAATGTCGCCGAGGACAATATTGGCTGGCTGAATCTTCTGCTCGATTCCATTACGAATAACGCTGCACTCGGTCGGGAGAAGTGTTGAAAAGCCACGCACCACCTGCAAAAGGAATTAGTCATTTGTGTCTTTTGAAGGTCCTACGGTATCAGAAAGAAAAATGCATACCGAGCGACCGCTTTTCTCTTGCCAAAACTCGACGATGGCCATGCCAAGCACCATTACCACAAGGGCAACACCGGCAATCAGATTCGCTTCCTCTCTGCAAGAAGTGATTTCTCTCGAAGTCGTACTCTCTGTTGAGGATATAGGTGATGAAGCACAAGACCGCCGCGACCAGAAGGAGAATCCAAGTGCCGTTGAAAAACATACGGAGGAATAGCTCGACATCGCTCTTCTCTTTCGGTGGCTTAAGAGCATTTGGTCCATTTGTCTAAAACGATTTCTTCCGCGCTATTGAGAAAGGTACCGCTAAGAGGCGTGCTGCCTCGAGATCTTTGAGTCCCGTCGATTTCGAAGTGTCGATGGGGTTGATACCGGAGGTTGCATATCGTTTCGACAGTTGATCGAGGGTCATATAATGCTCGTCGAAGAGTCTGAATGAAGTTTTCTTTAATCCTGACAAAATTGAACAAAAAGTTCATTAATATCTTACTCGCTGAATGTGCGCTTGTGTCTTCGATCTTCAGGTCTCACAACATTGGCGCAATGGCAGCACATGAGCCGTCGCAACAAATTCATATCCGGTCGACGAAGGCCACAGTACCACAGCTTCTGGTCCGTATTTATAGACAAGAAATTAATCCGCGTCCTTTCCTCTCGAGGCTTAGCGCTGCTGAGACAGAAAATACTCAGCGGGTGCACGTGAAACCCCTCAAAACGAACTCCTGGAGACAAATTGCTGACGGACTCTTCTTGTAATAGTTTATTGGGTAGTTGTGTTGCGCTTCTAAAACCTTAACGGCTCACTGCGCCCTGGGGGAACTAACAAGGAAACACTATTTCAATTGCATTAGCTGGGAAAGCCCGTACGACTAGCCGTAATTATGTGTCAAGACTCGCGAGAATGTTTCGGTTCAAAACTGAGATTATTTTCGCACATGAAAGTCTATTTCGAGACCAGCCTCCAGCACTTCCGGCGAGACTAAGCCGATGGACTCGCCGTTTGTTTTCGAGGCAGGCGTCTGACAAGGGTCAGACAACGCGTCTTGGCGGTGCGTCAACGCATCGAAGATCATACGATAAAGGACGGATAATGCACTCCGGAAGCACCGCCGTCAAATAAACACTAATCACCTACGACTACCGTAACTTATCGGCATGAGAACAGTCTGGGAACGAATTTTGTAAAGCAGAGCTGCTGCTGCTCCTCCGAATGACAATCATTCAATTTTTTTTTCTCGTTATACAATAGAATATTTTATGTGGCCCATCATGTGCACGTTTTCTCTTTAACGTTTGAAAATTAAGCCTTTTAATTTGACTGGCTCCAGTCACGAGAATAAACTTTTTGCGAAGGGCTTCAATTAAATACCGTCTTGCACATTGTGATGCTCTTGCATAAATGCCCTAGGCGCTGACCGAAATTTGGTCTTCCCGTTTTGATAGACGTCCTAACTTCCATCCGAACGATGCTGACGACAGTCGAATTAGATGTGAAAAACCATCGTTCATGCTAATGCCGCCAGTGTCGGTCTCAGTTGGTAATCACTGCCTCGTATTGCGTCTAATTGAAGACTAATGAACGTTGAATTTGATAGTACTACCACGCGATGACGATAAAGATTCCTCTCCTCATCGGAGGCATTTCTTCATCCAACCAACTCTTCTTTGAAATTTCTCAGAAAAAAAACTAGTGCGGTCGTATTATTCTACGATTTTTCAACGTCGCATATCCCCTGATAAAGACCCCCGCGCCTCGAGCATCCATGGGCGGTCGCAGCTGATTGTTTTAGAGTGCAAGCTAAAAGGCTAAAAAAATTTCTTCATACAGTTTTTTTGGTTCTTGGGGAAGGGACTCCGCCTGTGTACACCCGGTTCACGCACCCGTAAAGATACTATTAACCTGTGTATAACACCATTTTCTATAAAACTTCAAAGAGTCAGATCGTTTACTAATTGAATAAGAGCGCCTCAGGTCTTCTCCACGACCTCAGCGCGTCACCGCGGTGAGGGGTTCAAAACATGAGAGGGCAGAGAGTCAACAACGAGGAGGTCGCGAGGTCGATGACGCCCCAGTCAGTGCACTTCGTCTCTCAGGTGAACAACAGATCTCTGCACTGAGGGCGACAGATCTCCATGTTCACAACCTTAAAAGCATGGTACGTGGATTGCGGAGAAAATGATAATCTTGTGAACTGAAGGCATTCGTTCACCAATTGAATAAGAGCGCCTCAGGCTGGGAATCGGGCGCGCCGGCGGTTCAAAAAATTAACCTAACAATAGGCGAGATTTTGGAAAAGGCCGGGAGATCCAATTTTTCTTTCCGATTCCCAACCCTACGCAGAAGACACTATTCAGGCTTTTCTTGCCACTTCGGTTTGGGCATCGCAACGTAAACGATGTTTTGGTCTAACGCGCATGCACCGAGAGAGACGGCGGATTCCCTTCTAGCGTGTGGTGTCGTTGGTACACGTTAGTGAAACCCGGCTGAAATAAGGAACATGTCTGGTGTAAGAATAGCCAGCATAGAAAGTCGAAAAAAGTTGCTTTCGAGTGACAGTATTATCTTTAAGGTCTCCGCCTCCTTGCGGAT
This sequence comes from Poikilolaimus oxycercus, assembly GCA_034700245.1. NCBI lineage: Eukaryota > Metazoa > Nematoda > Chromadorea > Rhabditida > Rhabditidae > Poikilolaimus > Poikilolaimus oxycercus. The sequence goes on along the minus strand of JAQIXL010002788.1, from coordinate 3,222 downwards.
CAGAAACCGCACGCACTCACCTAGGTACAACCCAGCACATAAAGCGCTAGTCGTGGCTACCGGTGTGCTATTTTCTGGTGGTTCGCCCTACCAAAAGTCCAGTTATGAGCGCAGCTTGTTATAAGGTTGATCGCCTTCGTCGATGCGTTCTCAATATAGTCAAGGTAAGAAGATAACATCGGACTTGTTTTAAAAATGGCACGAATGAATTTAGGCACCGCAAGCGCAAGCCCTTGTGGCTCTCGTGGCCTACGTCAACTGCATACTTCTTGCACATAACATTTTTGAACAAATTGTTCCACCTATCGTCTTCCAAATCGCCCTCGGCATGTCCTCGGCAGCTCTCGGAATGGCAGTCTCGTCTCGGCTCAAACTCTCAATAAGGACCTCCGCATGTGTCGATATTGCTCTCAAGGTACTATTTTCAGCTTCAGGACTGCGGTTGCGAAGGAAAGGAGACTTTTTCTTGAAATTTTACAAATGTTGTGCAACTTTTAAGTGAAGCGGATTCTTCTAAAGTTTCATGCTTTCAGGTGCTTCTCGTCATTTCGGCATTGGCAATGACCTTTGTGGAATTGAGAGCTGCTGAAGTAGACTGGATCCACAGATTTAGGCTGATGGTGTGGATCATCGGCGCATTCTTCCTCGTCGCCATTGAAGTATGAAGAACCAGACACTGATACCTTTTTAGATCGCAATTGAATTGAAGCGGCAGACTCGCCATGAAGGCGAAATAAATGAGCATCCTTCTCGTTACGGCTCGGTCATTCAACTCTCAGCTCCCGCCACGTACGCCTGCTGAACATATTGTCTTTTCCCGAGCCCTTTAGCAGTTTCCAAGCACACCCACCAATTTGACAATTATTTGCATGCTTGCTTACACATCTCTCATGATGGTTTCTTCTACAACTGAAAGAGCTGTTTTCGCATGGCGGCTGCTTGCTTCGAGACTTTGTATGAGTTTTGAAAGTATCCTCCTAGCCTGTTGTAACCGCTGAAGTTCATTTAGGGCCTTAGATGAGTCAGTTGTCTGAGTGCATCAAGCTATGTTCGTGATTTAGTAGACACTGTGTATCAAGTCTACAAGAACTTACTGATTTCTGGAACCTTGAATGGGCAAGCCTCATCAAGTTGGTCGCCCAGCACGTCGCCAAAAAGGTCGCTCAGCGCGCGGGCAGTGCGCAGCTTTATTTTATTTTTAGACTGCACCGTATTCATTCGCACTTCTTTCACTGGTTCGCTTTCCACTTCACTCATCAAAGACGAACTGGAGAGCGGTGATGACGCAGAAGCCAAGAATTATGGCAACAAGTTGCTGGTTCTGGTATGCATTCCTCGCTTTCTCCTCGGCAAGAATCTGATGAAAAGAAAACGAGGGGATTAAAAAATCGGACTGAAAACCTCGAGGAAGGTGACGTACATAAAGGTACCGCAAGCCATGCTCGTCAAAAGCGCCGTCAACACATCCTTGACGGCATTGTCGATGCTGGCTGTCTGAACTTCTTCAGTAGGAGCGTTAAGTGAAATGCCAAACCTGTAACGCTGCTCCCAGTCCAATGCCTATGGGAGTCATAATCGAGTAGATTCCAACTGTAATTAAGAAATGCCACCGCTTTTGACCGCCCTTCGACACCTGCGAAACGATCGTTACAAAAGAAAGCATCTACAGTAAACCTGCAGCCCAACGCCGAAGGCCTCGATGCCCTTGTGGATGATCAGTGAAAGGAAAAGGCTCACTATGGCCGCCTGTGTATCCTAGAAACGAACCAAACGGACGTCACATATAATCAAGGCCAACCTGAACGCCGAGTGCAAAGCCTTCAAGCAGGGAATGAAAGGAGATTGCTAGTGTAAACGTGATCTGAAGAAAATCAATCATCATTAGATTATTGACCAAGAAGATTTTCTTGGCCTGTTTTGCAAATATTGTTCCCGAAAAGCCATTAATTGTCTACCGTCTTAATGAGATTATGCCTCTTGTCGGCTGTGTCGGATGCTACATACATCACCGCTTCCTCGAAGACGATTCTGAAAACAAAACCTGTTACCGTATTGCACTGCAGCTTACTCGTGCGTGGTTGAGAGCCTCTCTTGTTCTTCCAGGGTCGAATCTCTGAAATAACGATATCTTTGCGTAACCGTTGGCAGAGTTTGAAATGAAATCGATGTTTGGGGTCAGTTAAAGAAGAGAGAACCAGGGGGAGAGAGAGACCGTGTCTGACTCACGAGCTGGCGCTCGTCGGTTTTCGCATAAAGAGTGTCATGATCGCCTGTTCCATGACGTAAACGAAGAAGAACCCGGCGCACATCATGAATGTGCCTAATGGGAAGTTGGATCGATAATAGCCATTTTCAGTCAGTTCCGAATACACCGTCCTGAAGATCGGCAATCAACGCCTCTCTCGTGAACACTCACATAACATGTGGAATAAGATCGAGGAAGGTCGTCGCTAAAAAAACGCCACCAGAGAAGCACGTAAGAAGCGATAGCCACCGCTGGCTACCCTTACCAGACCTTTCCAGACACGTTTTTAACTGAAACACGAGCATGAATAAATGGAAAACTCACATAAATAGGCAAAATTCCCGCAAAGTAGGTGACGATTAGCATGGCTAGAGCCAGAATGGCGAGGATGGTGAGTAGACTGCTTTGACTCAGCTCTGCTGACCGCGATACCACCGCTTCTGTTGCAACTTCCATTTCTGAAAAATCATATCCAGTAAAATTACGGCATTGTAGGAGACAACGCCAACATACACAGTCAAAAATTTCTCAAGCACCACTAGGTGTGCTGGTTCTGTGTGTCAGGAAGTTGTATATGAGAGAGTTTTTTGACCTATGGACCTTCTCAACATAGAGTTTGGCACAGGCCGAATCTCAGCCAGGATTCAACCTTTTTCAGTGTTCAATGGCTCATTTTGTTCGTCTCGACCCCCTCTACAACACCATGACGTCAGCGCCCTTTTTCAGAGGTAAATATTGATACTTCGATAAACATTGGTTGGCTAGAGGTGCTTCGGGGAAGTTGCATGGGATGTAACAATGCCAAAAAATTCTCCATAAAAAACTGCCTAGGACGGGTGTTTTTTCATTTTCCGAAGAGTAGGCACTTTTTGAGTAACAAAGACGTCGAAAAGTCGGAGAGGGAGGAATAATGGCAGATTTATCATAAATAATTTTTTAAATCAACATCTTGGAAGTTGCATGGGGTCTGACTCGCC
>JAQIXL010002787.1:0-11961 GCA_034700245.1 Poikilolaimus oxycercus | reverse complement strand
ACGTGGACACGACCCTCCGTCGACAGGTCGTCGCCGAGGGAGAGAACGACCAGTGAAGTCTTCTCTCCTCTTCCCCTACTCCCCTCCTTGGTGTTCAAGAATAAAGCGTTTATTTGAAATGTGTCAATAATTTGATCGAAAATCTATTGGCAACGGCAGCCAAACGATAATTTACTTTCGTTCTGCAGTTTGATCTGAAGTTCTGTTCATTTGCTCACCGGCTACACTATTTTTCTGTCTGCATGTCTTATTGGCAACACATTTGTTATGTTCTGCAACCCTTTCTCTTCGCGTAACTTCTTCAATTGAATCACTTGATTAACACGTAAATTGACCGAAATCATGTTTTGAAAACGATGACAACGACCTTGTTTCGCGTGCCGATTGGCACGAGGCGACGAGGAGAAGACGTCCAGGACGTGTTTACGTCACGTGAGAAGAAGAAGAAGGAAAAGGAAGAAGACAATTTGGTCAGTCTTGAGTTGATGCGAATAAAAGGCCCATGTTCTCTCGTTGGTCCAACGCAGTCCTTGTTCCGAAATGCCAAACTTCTCAATTCTCATTCTCTCCCTGCTATTAGCTGTTGCCTCCGCTCTCCAGTGCTTCGAGGGCAGTGAATTGCTGAAAGGTGTCCGGCTTGTCAAGTGCAGTCCGCAGGCAAAGTGCTGTCAGAAATTTATCCTCGGGTACGTTTTCCTTCTTCTTGCAACAAATACGTTTCAGTGATTATGAACCCTTCTTTTCCTGCAAGAACGACTGTGCTGAGTCGTTGCCCTTCCATGAGTACACTCCACCAACGAAGAACAGTCTAATTCAAGACCTGGAAATGGACGCGTATCAATGCGAAGACTTCCAAGACTCGCTCTGTCAACCCAGTTCGTCAAAGATCCTTTCAATGCCTTTTGTTACGATGCCGTTCGTCTAATTGTGGCGTAGGTCATTGTGCAACGTTACAAGGATCTCCATGTATGCAATAATTGTAAAATAAATTTATGTCTTGTGTCTTTGCAAACACGTCGTTGTAAAACATGAACAGGCGCAAAGTACTGCTGCCCGATACCAATAGCCTCTTCTTCCTGCGCTGTCAGTTGGAGCATCTACAGATGTTTTGCAAAGATGTCGAGGACAGAGTTTTCACTTCCCGGTTCGAAGTCCACTTTCACTTCCTCGTTTGTAATTTTTCTGCTCGAACACACAAATTTCAAGAGTAACAGGGAAGATTTGAACCGGAGGTACGCATGCTGTCCTTGAAGAAAATCAGACGCCCGCGCTCTTCGATCAGACCGACTTCGGGTGCACGTCGCTCCGTTCACCCTTTCGCGTCATTTCGAGCGCTCTCTCGTTTTCTCCACGACGTGGATGTTTACAATGATCAAGACGAAATGAAACTCCAGCAAGCGCTCATGAGCGTAATTCTCGTGCTATGTCCTTCCTAGAGTCCACTACGGGTTTGAAAGAAGCAAAATGCTTGGTTATTGAGGGGTCTGCAATCGCCACTTCTCTTCTCTCGGCTGATGCAAGTCTCAAGTTTCTCTCAAGGACCAAGGGAAGCCTCGAAAGACAGTCCAGACTACAGCGTCATTAGCAAACATCCCCTCACCTCTACCTCATCGTCTACCTTTTTGTGAAGAGAAGCCTTCAAGTTGCGAGAGGTAATGACGCATTGAAGCGGAAAGTTCACTTTCTTCTTCCGTTTTTCTCGGCGTCGCCACTTTTGCGATGAACGAACATCCGTCGACTCCCTCCAGGGAGAGTGTAACAAACGACGCGGAGGCTGAGGCTCTGACCCTTTTTGTTTGCGGTCTGTATTTGTGGTTCCAATTGAGAAATTGAGTGGGGGAGCCCCTTGAGACTTCCTGGATCTTCGAGCGCGAGAAGAACCAAAACGATACAGACGTCGCGTTCTGGTTCTTTGTCTTGTTGTGTCCCTGTTGTGGCAGTGTTTATTTCGGAAACACCAAAAAGATAGATAAAAATATTCATCGGCACCTAAGTCGACTGACTTCGTTAGCGAACCCGCAAAAGCTAAATACAATACAAGCGGCAAAAATAATTTACAACGCTAATAAATAGTGTCAAGATCATCGACTTGCAGTGAAACATTGCAAAGACGATCACCGCAAGGTTCAATGTGAACAGTCAAAGTGTGATTTCCATCGTGGGAACGCATCCATTTCCGAATTTCACAAGGCGAAGAGACACATGAAGATTCAGAGGAAATCCACTCGAATTGAGAAGTGAACAACCGGGATTCGGCACTACTCGAGGTTGTGCCTAGTGTGAAGAAGAAGCTACCCGTTTTTGGAAATTTCCCCAAATGCCAAAGAGAAATCCATTGAGAAAGAGACTCAAGTGAAATGCCGTGACCAGCCTCTAGAAGTCGAGCATCGGAGTAGAATAGAACCGTCGCTGGACGCTGTGATTCCAACAAAACTCGATTGTCCCAAGGCGGAGGGGAACCTCGTGGAACACTGACCTGATACGTTTCACAACTGACAAACTTAATTAGAGATCAACCTTGAGTAGCCTCAATTGCTGGAATGCTGGATGGACACAAACATCGGCATCGAGAAGATCTCGCAGTTGCTTGCCTAAACAGATTCTCTCCTTTAGTTTGTTTTCTTGAACTCACTGTGCCCATTGAAATCGAAGACCGACGTCTCAAGTGCGGACAGAACTTCCGTTAGCTTGTCTCTTCTCTCGGCCAGAATAGCTCGACTCGGCGAGGAGAGCTCCAACATCGAGCGACCACTCGGGCCAAGTGTCAATGTCTGGGCTCGAAAGTGCGCCGTCTTCGCGGCTTCGAGGATTTCGCCCATGATCGTTTCGTAATTGTCGTGAATATCGAGAGTTAGCTCCTCGACAACAGCACGTTTTGCGATTAGAGACAAAATTTCGCTCAAAGACTTCGGATCGAGTTCAGCAAGAAATACTTTCGAATAGTGAAGTTCGCCCCATTTCCAGACTTCCACAAAGTCTGGAGAGAGAATAAAGCGTCGATGCTTGTCGGGGTGGAGATAGATGTCAATATGAATGCTCCCGTCAACGGGATCCGCATCAATGGCGATGGATCGAACTCGCAACGCCGCGAAACGCCACCAATTTCGCTCGAAAAAGCGATTGAAGCGCTTTGAGAGGACGGCGACGGCAGAGACGTCTTGAGCGACGACTCGAAGAAAGATCTCTTCAAGCGTCTCCGGGGCAAGATTCGACCAAATTCTGGGATCCATTTCGTTCGTGGAATGAAAAGGGCGGAAATGCAGTGGAATCTAGGGCATTGCTGAAAGAAAGCGTGTTAACAGTCGCTCAAAAAAGGAAGACAAGGAAGTATTTACAGGTGTTCTCATTACACCTCACTTCAGACATCCGTCCCAAAAGTAAAATGTGTTTATCGGCAAGGGAATGCACAGTGATACTTTGTCATATGTCCATGTGAGAATAGAAAAAAATTCATAAAAATCTCGTCATAGCTTAATTCCACACAAATTTAGCATCTATCGAATACCACAATAGCACTCGCCATGCAAGTGTTCATCATCTACGACTAAAGAGACACTACACGTCTGTTCTCCTGTGCTCTCTACAATAACACTTAGAGTATGCTCACCATCACCCGAAACAATAAACTTGTAGACTCCATGAGCAAACCCACAAGGTACATGCGTGTCCAATTTCTGCCAAGCAGACTTAATGTTAGCATCAAAAACAAAGAACTTCGCGGCATGAATAGAAATACGTTGACTGAGATAGACATACTCGGCGTTGAGATACCGGCCCTCTAGCCAGCCTTGGATCCACGATGGAATGGCGTCGACCGAAACGCCCACTCCCAAGGTTGAGCTGGCTGAGTCGAGAGCGAGGAAGCGTCGCTGGGAGGCGAGAAAAAAGCTCTTGTCCCATGGGGGCGTGACGCTCGGCGGAAGTGCAACCTGTAAGCGATAGGTTTAAACTTTTGACTGAGGGAGCTCACCCTGAGATGATCCAAATGTTGAACTATGGGATCGTCGAGGAAGCCCTTGGTCATTATAGGAGCGAGCTGGTCAGCTGAAATGCGAAAGAAATTTGAAATGTGGATCAGTTGACTTACAGTGCCCGAAGAATTCGAGACCCGTCGCGCCTAATCGATCGAGCAGCCTCAGGGTCTTCTCTTGTCTGATACTCATCTCGTCTTGTGTGGGACGTGGCACTTCCACATGAAGGAATCCAACGGGCTTGATTTTAAGTTTAGCAGCACGGAAGTCCTTCGCAGCTGCGTTCAAGGCTTCATCCATGAGGAAATGGAAGTCTTCGTTGATTGTTATGAGCAACGTGTCAACTATGCATCGTCGATGAATCAACAGCAAAGTCTCGGCCATTGGACGAAATGGAATACTTCCAATGACAGTTCCCTCTCCAGTCTGAGCTCGTCTCCACTTCCTTATTTCAATTGTTCCATCCTTTAGGTATGTGAAGGGAGCCTGTTGATTGGCCGCGAAGATGACCGTCACTTGACAAACACCGGCTCTTGCCGCTTGTCCAATACAGACATAGTGAGCGTGTAAAGGTGCGAACCGCCGCCAATTCGTTTCAAAGAATCGGCAAAAATGTCGAGAAAGCCGAGGAATAAGGCGGACTTCTTCAGCAGCGACTCTGCGTAGAATTTCCTCAAGGAGATAACGTGGGAGGTGTGACCAAATATCCGGATCCATCAACTGAAAAAAACTTCGTTCAAACTGTGAAAATGACATCAAGAATTGCCACACAACGATTGTTTCACACAATTGAAGTGCAAAGATTCAAAGGGAAAGGAGGAGAAGCTGCGAGGGAGAGTTTTGCCGCCGAAAACTTAGGGAGCAAGTGAAACACCGCGAAGGCGCGTCGACGGTGCGGGCCAGCACGCGTTCGTGCTGGTTCTTTCCTGTTTCACCACGATGGCCGACCTGATAGTGCTTGAGCCATAAAAAGCCAGTCATGTCCCATTCTTTCAGTCGTTTCTCATCAATCCAAATGCTTGGAAAATAAAGCAGATAGATTTATCATCGGAATTTTGAAGGCCTAGTGGAGGAGATGCGGGAGAAGAGGGAAAGCGGCGAGCTGAAGGAAGACCGACGGCGCCGTCTCCGTCATGTTCGGCTGTGCAGTCGGCATCATAACTGGAGCGGCAGGCATTGCGGGTCTCGCCGGCTTTAGTCCCGTCTGGTCATTCTGCGGCTGAGGGTCGGGCTGTCCATTCTGTCCCGACGGTATAGCTGCCTGATTCCATCCCGCCTGGCTATTCTGCGACTGCGGCTGCGGCTGCGGGCCTAGCTGTTCATTCTGTCCCGATGGATTCGTGGCCGGGTTCGATCTTGAAGTTGCGATCGGTCCAGCAGTTGCGACTGGTCCGGCAGTTGCGGCTGGCTCGGGAGTTGCGACTGGTTCAGCAGTTGCGACTGGTTCGGGAGTTTCGACAGGCTCGGGAGGTAGAATAGGTGGGTCAGGTCGTTTAACCGGCGGTGTAGAGGAATCAAAGTATGCGGGGGGCAAATTTGTGCCAAGAGCGGATCCGTAGACAATGACGCAGTCGAAGAGCGGGTAACAACTAAACAAGTAAATTTTTACGTTTCGAATTAAGGTCATTCAGCAACCTTGCGTGGTCGACTATCTTTGCAAAATGAGCAGCAATGGGAAGCTGGACTGCGTTTTTATCGCCATCCTCATCCTCACAGTTCGAATAATGTCTGTTTCCATCGTCCTTGCAGCCTCGATCCGTTATTGCGTCATTTCTATAGATGTTCATTTGAAAGCCTTGAATCTGTGAAAACGTACATAAATTTATAGAAATAGGTGATGTATTTGCCGACGGCCTTGAACTTCACATTGTGCCATTCTCCATTCTCGAAGAGATACTCCCACTCCAGCCACTTCGCCTCCTTATCGTAGTTCCCGTCGAGATATTCGAAGCCGAAGTGCTGGCGCGGTTTCAGGTCCACCAGCGAGAAGATCGTATACTTGGTCCGCGGCAACTTTTTAGACTTGAAAATCCACTCCACTTCATCTCTGCATGCATCTGCAAGATTATAACGATGAATTTAGTTGTCGCAAAAGTGAGATAGACAAAAGAACGACCGCAACTTTTGAGAAGCTCGTATGGACCGTTAACACCGGAAGCTTTAGAGGCGTAGCTTGACGGATCAGCAAACAGGTCCTTCACAAACTTTTCCTAAAACACGAACACATAAATTTGCACAACAACTTTTGACTTGATATGAAATGCCAACATGGCATTATTCTGATTGAGAGCTCATTGTCAAAGCGATTTCGCTTTGCGTCTCGTCTACACAACCTGGTAGCAGTCGATGAAAAGGCCAGTTTTCTCTGTGCATGGCGTCAGGTCTTGGAATCTCGCAAAGTTGCCATAGTCTTTTTGTTGGTTGGTCAATCGTGTCACAGATCCCCTGCATCATTTTGAGCTTTAAAACAGTTGAACAGTGCTGTAAAACTCTGTGCGTTGATTTATTGGTATTTCCTCGTGACAGCCAATTTTGAAGTAACTCTCATAGTGGTAGGTGTCATATATTGTGTACGCCTGCGGTATCTGCAACCAAAGTATTTTTTTTTGTATCGGAAGAAATCGCGCACATCATTAGAATTCTCTCCACCACAAGTCTCAATTTGTCCCAATAGCCGGAATCCGCCTTCGTATTTAGCACGATAGATGTCCACGTGGTGGTAACGGTAGACTTTCTAAAACAAAGCATTTTGCTTATGTTAGTGCTAGACTTTCAATGTGAAGAAATCTTATTCGTCTGACGCCAACTTGTCGGCTTACCACTTTGGGACGATTAGACTCGTCGGCATCGGCGCGGACGTCGTGGAGGAGAAGGAGGAAGCCGGCGAGGAAGCCGAGCACGACGAGCAGCCGACCCGACCACATCCCGGCAGCGACGACGTACGATATGAAAGACCATATTTCCATCACTTGTTTGTACAAATTTTCTGCATGTCTTGTAAATGAAATGTATTCAGATTCGTGTTTCGAAACCGAGGGGTTACCTTTCGACACAGTCGTTTAGTATTAGGCACAAATGTCTTTTTATCTTCTTTGCACTGAAACACGATTGAAGAGACGTGCCATTTCCGTTCATTCATCAAACCTCTCCTCCCACTCGTCAGCGGAAATGCACACACTTCAAATGTGCACATGAAAAAGAACCACCTCACGCGCGAAAAACGCAACGACCCCATTTGTTATTCGAGAGCAAGGTCGTTGTGGTTCGCCTTTCAGCAAGAAGACGCGGAAGAAGCCCCCGTGGCGCCGAGCTGCCGGCGGACGGACGAGGAGAAAAAGGAAAAGGACACACTGCGCAACGAGAGGCGACCCACCGCCTTCGATCGCCAGTTGAATGACCATGAAATCGCTCGTCTTGCCCCTTCTCTTGCCCCTAGCTGTGAATTCCCTCTACTGCTATTCGGGCTACCTTAATCTTGATGATGAGTTCAAATTGTCTCTAGGGGTTGTGGAATGCGAAGAAGGAGCAAAATGTTGTGCAAAGACTGTCACCGTTTGGCCAGAAAAGTGAGTTAGTTTTCTTCTGCCTGAGGCTAAATGTTCCAGAAACTCGACATTTTTCTCATGTGAGATGTTTTGCAACGAGTCGCAGCCCTATTACAAGTACACGCCGTTTCAAGACGATCCCTTTCCTTTCTACGAGACACACGAATACGAATGTGCTGATTACACCAGTGTTCAATGCCAACCTTGAAATCATGAAGGTTGTTCGTAGTTCGTAGTGGCAATTGATTCTGGCAATTTTCATCTCAGGAGAGCGATGTGCGAGTAGGAAAAATGAGAATAAAAGGTTGAACCCTGTGCATCGAACGCAAATGTGTTTCGGTTGGAAAGGCTTTCTTCCATCGCACTACTTTTAAGTCTCTTAAACTTTTAAGTCTTTAAGCCTCTTACTTTTAAGTCTCTACTCTTAAAAGAAGTGAATATGTTCTGTTAACGAGTGTTAGAAATAATCATTTATTTCATTTATTGAGATTTTGTAACTATCACAATAAGGAAACCCGCAAAAGCTTTAGAGGTAAGAGAGAGATAAAAAAATGAGTTGCGTTTGAAATCACCAGATGCCTCCAGCCACTCCGCGAGTGTTGATCTGGCACCAATTCGAGCCACGGCGCAGCTGAAAATGTCTTACTTGAAGAGTTTCGAGACGTTTTTTACCTTGCCGAAGCCGCCTTCTCCCCAATTGGTGCCCCACGAGTTCTTGACGAGCCAGTACGGCGTGCCTCCCTCATTGCCGAAGCCGATCACTGCCGGTGCGTGCCAGTCTGGTGAGCCGTTGCAGTCGTTGTTGGACAAGACGCCTCCGGTGTAGTGTTGGATTGAGTTGCCCATTTGGAAGCCTAAAACTCGTTCATGATGCTTTCTCAAGACGAGCTTACCAACAGCGCAGGGTCCTCCGTCCTGCACAGAGTAAGCGATCTTCTCCTCGTCATGAGGAAGAACGAACATTCCACTGAGTCTCACCTGCACCAAGAACATTCTTCTCAAAACGAAGAGCTTACCGCAATCTTGGCGTCGTGGCATTGTCCTTTCGATCCGCGGTAAGGGTAGTCGCCTTCAGTTGGGAGACCGTGGTCCTGAGCGTAGCCGAAGGAGTGCTCGAGGTTGCCCCCGACGCAGCCGTTTTCAATGCAATCCACCTGAAAGATAACACTTTCTCATGAGACGACTGAAGTGTCTCAAAGGTGGAAAGAGAAACGCGTACCATCTGTTGCTCGGCGTACTCGTGGAGTCCACGGCCGGCCTTAGCATTCACCGACTCGACAACGGCTGCAGTGGCGAAGGCCCAGCAAGAACCGCATTGAGTCTGGTACTTGATGCCCGTGACGATGCCCGAGCGGCGCCAGTCCCAGCTGAAATATTCATAGGTGAAGAGTTCGTCAAGAGGCTCTTACGAGTCAGCAAGTCCCTTGTTCTCCGGGTTCGGTTCACGGATGGGGAACTTGGTCGTGTTGTGCTCGGGCATATTATGCATGCCCATCTTCGTGCGGAACTCGTCCCAGCTCCAGTCCGTGAAATCCGTGAGGCCGAAGGTCGTCTGGCCAGCTGCCTCTTCGTTGTAGCGCTTGATCTTGTCGAGATTCTCGACGAACAAGGTGAAGCGGCGAAGAACTTCTTCCTTCGATTCGTAGTTTCGCTTGAATCTATAGATTTTGAGGTTGTCAAAGGACGTTCAAAACTCACTGAGAGGCGTAGTCGCCAAACTGCTTCGCCTCGGCTGCCCAGTGAGGAAAGGCAAGACGAGCCGTGGTTACAATGTCGATGCCTCGTGCATGCACCGAGAAGGCGCAGGCCAGAAGAGGGCTGGAAATGAGAAGTTTGAATGTTTGGAAGGACTTACAGTAGGAGTGTAGAGCGCATGTTCCTCAAAGAACTGTGTGTCCGCTATTGGTTGTCTCTGAGTCGACCCCGGCCTTTTATTGTTTTCCATTGGCCCTTATCTTAAGCCAGCGCGACCTTTCACTGGTTTCGGTGAGGGATAGAGGGTGTGGGCGAGAAGGAGACTGCTATCGGAGTACGCATGCTCTCTCGGAGCATAAGCCATACACAGACGTCTTGTTGTTTCCGGTCGCAGACAATCTTTGTTGTTGCCTCTTCCGGTCACACGGTGATTTATGAATCTTCTACGCAGCCTTTCTTCACGCAAACATGGAAACATTTCGTAGCAACACAAAAACAACAACGGCATCAACAATCAAGCATCGTCATGTGTGGTGCAGTTTTGAGCAGGCAGGTCAGAGGCAGACCCGTCAGCTTCAAACGTTTGGCTTTTGTACACTGGCTGCCTTAAAAGCCGTATTGTCTTGACTTTTCCTTATTGGTATTAGATACTTTTCATAACCTCTTTGACTTGACGTGAGATTCATCAACTGTTGTCAGCTATTCAGCTATGCCTGTCTCCAAAACTTTGACACGCTGCTGAAGTTTCAAACTAGAAAGAGTGCCTGTAGTCTCAGAATTTCAAAATCGCGAAGCTTTGGCGTTAATCCCGCGAGTACCCCGGCTTCACTCTCTCTCAGCACCGTGCTGGTCTTTCCGTGAATGCACCTTGGCCTTTGCCAAGAATTTAATCTCATGCAATCTCCTTTGTCAAGTCTTTTCACGTCTTTAAGCTCTCAACAAATTTCCCACACAAAGGTCCCTTAATCCTGTGATGAGAAAGGTCGCGGCCAGTTTTATTTAGAATCAGTGTAAGATTTTTCGTGGCACAGACTAAATGCACAATAAGTACAAAGGTGCTACTAGCATTCGCACAAACGTTCTTTGCAAATGCGAAGCAAGAATTTGGCGAGTTTTTGACTGCATTCCACACGGATTATCATCGTGCCCAGTTCAATTGCTCGAAAAGAGGAAAACTTGGTAAGCTAGCTACGGATAGGAACTGCCATTAGGCATTCACTCCATGAGGTATTTACTGTATTGAACAATAGAAAAACATGAGAAATCTTGAAAATCAAGCTCAATTGATGCGTTTTTGATTTAAAGCGTGAGAACTAGGAAATGCAAAGAAAAGCACCGTAAAACACATCCCCCTACATATATACGTTGGTAAGCTGTTTGTGACACCTTTTCGGAGCGGCCATTTCTCGGCGCCAGGCTAGCCTTTTCCGGGCGCATTTGGTATGTACTTGTAGAGAAATCCTCGCTCTTTCCAACGGTATATAGCTTGCCAGGGTTCCGTTTCGAAAACTTGGACAAACACCCCAAAACGTCGTGTAACGTTTTTCCGTCATGAAAAAGCGTTACCTCAGTTCAAAGTGGCCGTATTTTTGACACCAGTGGACGGATTCGTCTGAAACTTGGCACACTTGTAGAGAATCAATTTCTCTTTCGAATGGTGTATAGTGCGCCAGGTGAAAGTGTTGAAAACCGCGCCAGACAGCCGGTCGGAAGACCCTCACTTTTCAGGGTCAGCAAAAACCGTCAAATAGCGGCAAAGCGCTTTAGTGTTTGATGATTGCTCCTCGAATAGAGTGTCACTATAGTAATTAGCCGATGCCGAACACGCTGGTGGAGTCAGATTCAGTCGATGACGTCATTCTTGACCGCTCCCGCCGCTTTCGAAAAAGTCGATTTTCAGGCATCGCTCAAATGTTGCCGTTCTGTAGCTCATTGAATAGATCTCATCGAGGCGAGTCGATTGTTGTATAGCATGTCATAGTTTCGCTTCGAAAAACTGAAAGTTGTGGGCCTCTGAAGTTGACCGCTCCCGTAGACTTTCGCAGTCATCGCTGGAAAGCAGCTTCATGCCGTCGGTCGGTGTTTAAAGGGTCATTGAAGACCCTCGGCGATGTCTGTTGCCCCTCAGACTGCTTTTAGAACGGCAGAATTAGCACCTGCCCATAGATGACGTCATTCCGTACCTCTCCAGGACCGTTAGGCAAGGCACTCGATTTTTTCCCTTGAGTTTCATGCAAGATTTCGCCGATAGGCTTCATTGTTTTCATTGCAGTTAGTAAAATTACAAATAGAAGAAGGAGAAGAAGAAAAAAATAGCAAAAGCCGTAGAAACAGCTCATGAAGCTGCCTTTCGGCACTTGATTTAGGCACTTGAGTTTTTGCGTTGAGTTTCATGTAAGATTTGGCTGACGGCTGATGGTCCTTGCTGTTTTCTTTGTAGTTAGTAGAGCAAGTAGAAGCAGAAGTAGTAGCAACAGCCCTTGCAGGAGCTCATCTGTGGGTTAGAGAGAGGCACGCCAGTCGTCAGAAGGAGGAACGCCTGTCGTTTAACTGTTGTCGTTGAGTTTCACTGGAAGATTTTCCCTATGGTACTTGCTTGCTGCTTTCATTACAGTTAGTTGATTCCGGCCCCCCTTACAGGCCCACGACCGCTTGAGGCCCTTTCTGATGTGCTTTTTCAGCCTTAAACTTGGACTTCGGCTTCTCAGAGGCCAGGAAGGCTGTAGACTTTTTCTTAGTAGAATTACAAG
>JAQIXL010002786.1:0-11961 GCA_034700245.1 Poikilolaimus oxycercus | reverse complement strand
CCCCCGAGCCGGCGACGCCGGCTTGTTTTAATAAATTTGGCTAACATACAAATTTGTTTGATGTATGTATGTTATTTTACGTAATTATTACCGAGATATTTGCAGCGAAAACTTCCGTGGCAGTGTTGTTGGAGGCAATACATGCGTACTCGCCACTTTGATGCTTTGTCGCATTGAGAAGGACAAGCGTTAGGACAAACGTGAATTTGTTCGGGAATTTGTACACTACTCCTGAGTGGTTGAGTTCACCATTAAACTGCCAAGTGATGTTCCTGTACACACTTAATGATCGAATAATGAAAGACGTACAGTTGAGGATCCGGATGCCGAGGTAGTACACAAACAATAACCAAGTCATCGCCTTCAAAAATCAAATCGGTTTCTTCGTCCGGTAACACTCGTTCCCGCGTCTTGAATGCACTCAAAGGGTGCATATTTGTTGCATTGGTTATTAAAAACTCTCTGATCGTGACAAGTGTCTAGATTTCTATGCAGGTATGAAACAGGGGACAACCTCGTTTTCGTGTCTCATGCTACAGTTTAGTAGGAAATTGGCCTCGTCGGTTATTCGTAGTTTGTCAGGTTTCTTTGCATATATGCTTTTACTTCCAGAAGAACTAAGAACATGCATTTTTTCAACTAATCTTGCAAAAAAAGCTTACTTTACAGAATTGATTTCGAATTCCGTGTACGTATAGTTTGCGTAGTGCAGATACTCATCCGATAAGAGCATTTCCTCAACGGGCAAGATGTAATTCATATCTGATTCACTCGTCTAAAGCGGTGAAGGTACTTTTTTTTTAATAAAATTCCTGAAAACCTCAACTTGGACTTTGTCAGCGTAACAATAGACGTTAAGATCGGCTCCGTAGGCCAGAAACTGTTTTCCAAGAAAGTCGATTATTGGCGATTGTGTCCATCCCCTCATTGAAATGCGCGCATTCGCCGTTTGTGCTCCTAATGCGTGAATCTGGTCACGCTCTGACACAACCTTGATGAAAGTACGTCTTGAGCATTAGTGGAACATGTTGCTTAAGATATCCGCGAATCCAACGTACGCCCACACGAATCAAATCTGTGTCCTCGTATACCTAAGTTCAAAACAGTTTCTACATATTTACGCCAAAGTAAGTTTACCTGTTGATACGCTTTCCAAGCAATGTCATCATTTTTTAGCTTGCCACAATCAGCGAAATAAAATAGCAAAAATAGACACAGCAAGCTAAAACTCATGGCACTTTGAGGCGTGAGAAATGAGGAATTGTTGATGCGATAGAGATTGAAGCAGACGTCGTCGCCAAGATTTCTGGAACTTTGCTCTTTTGAGAAACAAGAAAAACAATCAAGTACACGCAATTGTCACTCGTGGGTCAACAGAGCTTGCTGTGACGACCCTAGAAGGGGTCTCTCTAAAGTTTCAATTGTTCGTCTTTACGTCCTTGCAGTTAGTCGCTGTGAGATTGTTAAGTCGTTGCCTGGCGAACTAGCGGTCGAGCGTCGCCGTCCAGACAGGTTTCGCCCTAATCATTGCGATTGTGTTCCGACTGCGTTCGTAATCGATGAACATCACTAACGCGAACCGTCTTATTTGTGCTTCGGTCTGCGCGTTGAGGAAGTAATTCGCCCTGTCTCGTGGACGTCTTTTCAACCACAGAGAAAGGTCTCTCAGAGTAAGGGAAGTAGAATCTGAATGCCAAAAACATTGGGTCTGGAGTAAAAGGCTGCTAAACAAATATCTCGTTTCAGTATAACACCTTTTTGGTGAAATGTTTGTGAAACTGGGAAGTTAGCTTTGGGCCCGGGCCGGCCCAGGCCCGTGGTGGACAAAACCGCTTGGCCCGGCCCCCAAGCCCGCCGGGAAAATGTCGTCCCGGCCCCGGCTTGCGGCCCCCGCGGGCCGGCCCTTAACACCCTGCTTACGAAGCTTTTCGTTGTCCGAACGTCAGCTGACAGCGGTGAAGAACGGCGGTAAAATATCTACAATAGTATTCCTTTTCGGTGGTGTTTTAACAAAATAAAAAACGCTCATAACAGGCTCTGTCAGAAAGTATACAAAAATTGCCCAGAAAGGTGTTTCTTACGTAATTCTTACAAATTGGGGACCCTTGGTGAACGGGGGGGGGGGGCGCTCCGGCGTTGTTTGTGAAGACAGGAGCGAAGCGAAAGGCCTGGAACATTCTTATCAGCTCCTTTCCCAATGGACGGTGAAAATTCCTTTAAAAGGCAACAGTAATGGTTTTACCGGTTTAGATGCTGCAACTGGCGCTTTCGCAACCGCATGCCGAGTTCTTAGTTACGTTGCACTACTTCTTCTGGGCCTGACTCTTGGCGCGTGCTTTGTTTACTTTAGCTTCTTCATCATTCCAAAACTCTTTTCACCGTGTCCCCACAACTGGTTCCACTACTATAAGAGTTGCTATCACGTTGTGAGACACATATTTGCAGCAAATGAGTTGCAGACCGAGCCGGGTGACTTCATGACCCTCAAGCGAGTTTGCGAAAATGTAAACTCTACTCTCACAAGCATTCTCTTTCATAATGAGGCCATGTACATCGATAACGATCTGGGCTTGCGAGAGTTTTTATTCCGAGACGATCTCGTTCAGCTGGCACAGATCAGCCAATCTGGATCGGACTTTATAAGAATGATTCAACGGGTGAATTTCAATGGCTTGACCATTCCAAAGTGAATTATACCAACTGGGACCCTTCGCAAGCGGTAAGGGAGCAGAATTACGAAAGAACATGATGCCAGGCAAACTCATCGTGTGTTTGCCGAGGGACAAATGGAAAATTGCCGCTGAAATGGACGCAATGGCCATGCTACAAAAGCGTAAGTAGACAATTACTGGTAAACAACCAGATTCATAACATTCTATCTAAGCCAAAACAAGGATGCTCACCGAAAACTGGATTTTCAGCATCGCGGAGTGTGCAAGCGTCCACTGCCGTGACTACAAATCAACTTCAGCGCTTTTAACTTCTGACAATGAGAAACACAAGGCAATAAAACCTTTTGGTAACGGTCTCTTTTCCGTCCTTCACTGCATTCAAGTCAAGGAGAGTGTTTGCCCGGAGCCCTCGCAACTCACTCCAGGCCCATCTGATCATGAACTGTTGCGAAATCGACTGGGAGGGTCCCTTACACAATTACAAACTATCCTCATCCCAAAGTCCCACAGCGCGCGTTTCGGGGCAGAAGAAGCGAAGAGGAGAGGCCTCTTCTGTTTGTTATCTGACATTTGTCCGCTTCTGCGCTGCCCCTATGGGGGACGCTCCGTCTACCTCTGTCTCCTTTTCCGAGAAACAGAGCCTCCTGGCTGCGAGTTCGGCGGCGAGTGGTTTGTGCTTTCGTCTTGAAGCCAATATCCAGGTACGTCAACGATTTCCTCGCCACTACCAGTGGAACGCTATTATGTTCTTCAACGACCTTTAGGACAAGGAACATTCGGATCTGTTTTCCTTTACCGGTGTGAATTGCTTTTAATGAATTGAAACTGCTCAGAAATTCCATTGAGGATCGATTGTGCGCGTTGAAATTTGTTCAATACTCGGACCTTGCCCTAAGAGAGGTTCAGACATATTGTCAACTACGGAGGCATCCAAACATTGTCCATTATCGGTCTGCCAGGTCCACTGGTTCGGCTGCATGATTTGTTAAAGTATTTCCAGATGATGAAACTTGGCTTTACATAGAAATGGAGTTCTGTGAAGAAGGAAGTCTTAAGGACAAATTGGACAAGTCTGAGTTCTCACAGAACCCCGAAAAAATCGGTCCAGTCATACAGAATGTCTGCAATGCGCTTATATTCCTGCACGCAAAGAAACACATGCACCGCGATGTCAAACCGGTTAGTAATCCATGACACGAAGATCAAGTTCTAGGCGAATATTTTGTTCTCGAACGGGGTCGCAAAACTCGGTGATTTTGGATTGCTCACAGAATGGAGTCAGACCGTCAGTCAGACGCCGGGCGTTGGCACGCCGCTTTATATGGCACATGAAGTTGCCGCCGGAGATTATACGGCAAAAGCTGATATCTACAGGTACAGCGCTAGCCTCCATCTTGCTTAATTTCTGATGTTTGTAGTCTGGGCATTGTTGCTTTCGAACTCTATGTGTCGACTAGCGAGCCCCTGAATAGAGGAGATTGTGTGAAGGAATTTCACAACACGCACAACTTCCCCGAATATTTCGGAAAAACCTTTCTGAGCGACGAGCAAATTTCAGTCGTCGAAGCGCTTTTGAAACAGATGACAAGCCGGAATCCTGATGAGCGGCCGCCGGCTACGGAATTGTTTAACTGCAGTTCTCGTATCGATATCGAAGGCGCCAACGAAGGTATAAATTTTATCCATTGACAGCATCATTTTCATTTAGCGGCTGCCTCTAACGTTTCCACTAACACAAAGACTACCTGCGAAAGTTTCGTTCGTGTTGCACGTTTACTCGGTCTGATCGGCCTCGCTTTCGTTGTTTGCGTTCCGCTCTATTTGATCGTTCAAACCGTCACCTCAAAGCCACAACCATGCCCTGTGAATTGGGCGCACTACTTCAAGAGCTGCTATCACATTGTGAGATTTGACAAGTTCGCCGTGAATATGTTTCAGACCGAACCAGGTGACTTTATGACCCTCAAAGGAGTTTGTCAGAAGGCAAACGCCACTCTCGCGAGCATTCGTTTTAGCAATGAGGCTGTTTACATCGACAATTTAGGTTTGGAATTTCCTATTGCGGCAAAACTTTTAAAATCCTAGTTGGCATTGATCAGTCGATCTGGATCGGACTCCACAAGAATGAATCATCAGGTGAATTCCAATGGCTTGACCACTCCAAAGTGAATTATACTAATTGGAACCCTGTGCAAGAGGTAAGTGAGGAGCTTACTGAAAGTAACTGAAATCAGGCGAACTCATCGTGTGTTTGCCGAGGAACAATTGGTGGATCGCCGCTCTGGTGGACGCAATGGCCGTGCACCGAACATGTGAGTGGCTCCTGCTGGATTTCTTTTTTCTTCAGAGAAGACCGATGAGGCAAAAAATATGATGGCCACGTGAAATTTTCGTTTTCAGTATCGCGGAGTGTGCAAGCGTCCAGCACCAGGACACCATGACAACACTTCCACCGCGCAATAAACATTTATTAAACTTGCTTGACTTTATCTGCTGGCCCTCTTTTTGCAAACGGTTCCACCCTTCTTAAATGGCGACTCGAAAGATTCAACAGGGTTTCAACTTACGATCAAATGACACCACGCGTCCCACCACGAGCCCTTTTCGTCAACTGCCACACAGCCAATCTAAACGACCATTTCCTTTTGTTGGTCTCTTACAGTCTCTGCCTGTGGATATCCGGGATGCCATGCAGAAAAGTCCTGCTTCGAACCGTCCATGTACAGCCACGCACCGTCGTATCTTCTCAGGCCGATGCACATTGGAAACTTGTTTGTAGTCTGGCGATGCAAGTCTGAAGGCTTTTGAGAGTGCTCAAAAATCTAGAAAATACCAACAACGAAAGAGTTATCAGCTGCCGAGTGCACGGAAACCATTTCGGCCTTGTACTGACGGCAAACATGCTCGGCGCTCATGCACTCTTTCTCGGCTATCGACTAGGAGGAGAGTAGCAGACACTGATTGTTAGGCAGACACCAACCTTGTAGCAATAACCATTGTGAAGCTGCCAACCGAGATCGCAACGTTGAGAGTCGGAGTAGCCAATGATGGCTCCAAACAGAATCAATACGTGTAGCCACAGCGGCATCGCTGGCTTTGTGGGTCGAAGCAAACCAGCAAGACCAAATCAGAGGCTCAAAGTTGCAAAGGCATTTTCGCACAGTTTCCCGAACATTAATGCGTGAATGCGACCGAAGGAATCAACTTCAAAGGAAATGTGTCCCACAGATTTGCCGTCACAACAAGACGACGATCAAGTGTAAGACTGCATTTTATGCTTCTGTAACATTTGCGAGATCATGGCAAGGCACGTACAGCACGTACGTGCCTTGCCATGATCTTGCAAAGTCATTTTCGCTGTGGCTACACGTATTGATTCTGTTTAACAGCCTGATAATTTTGTACACTTATTATTAGTGGTCGGAAACTTTGCATCATTTGTTCTCATCGACTCGTCCACGCTCTTGACCACCACCGCCGTCGCCGTCTGCCCCTGAAGATACCGCGGCTGTTAACGAAGCCTTCTGACACGTCGACGACACACTCAGCGACAAATGAAAGTGTCGGCAAGTCAAGGAAATCGATTACGTTGGCGTGTCATGTTCAAGCTCGCAGACATGGGCACCGCGTTACATCGAAAGGAAAACGACTCTATGGCGTATGCTTGACAGAGGTCTCACATAAAAACGCGATTCGATTTTTATCTTCGCAACAATCATTGCTTACGAATGAGTGATAGACTCGCGACGCCGACGACGACGCTTGGGGAGAACACAGATGCACGCGGCTCCACACTGGCAAACTCTTGGCGGTTGGCAAGGGTAATACGGCGAGCAGGAGTCGGGCCAATCCGGATATGCTTCGACCGGAATCACAGCAAGCTCCATGGTGAAGAAAAGCAAAATGATGCAGAGAAGAATACGAGAACGCATATCAACAAATCACGGTCCGTTTTCGAAGGGAAATATAAATCAAGTAGATAGTCTAACTGCCACTCCACGCTTTTCTGCGTTGACAAAAGGAAGTGTCTGAGAGCGAGCAAAGACGATAGCGTCGATTTGGGATGTTCAAACGAATTGTTTTCTGTGCATTGCCACAATCTCCAACACTGTTCAAACATTGACACTTCTGTCGACGCCACTATTCAGTATCTTGAAGTGCTAATTTGTAGAGTTGGGATTCGAGATCGAAAAATCGAGATTTCCGAGATCGAGATCATTCGAGATTGAAACTTTTCGAGATTATCGAGATCGAGATTTTCGAGATTCTGACAAGTCGAGATCGAGATTGGCTTTCGAGATCAGTTGTCGAAAATTTCGACTATTTTTTCATAAGTTGAAAAAGGCAACAATTTTCTCACTTTATAGCGAGCCTGATGCTTTTTTTTTTGCAAGTGAGGGTTCCCTAAACTGGAAAACAGCCACAAAATTGAAGAATTTTAGTCGTGAAAGCGATGCGGCAAGTCTCAGAACGACGACTTTAGGCTCCCGTCGGTCAAAATAAGACCCTTTCAACGACTCCCACAGAATTCGAGATCGGGGAATCGAGACCGAGATTATCGAGATTGAAAAGTTTCGAGATTATCGAGATCGAGATTTTCGAGATTGACAAAAAATCGAGATATCTCGATATTTTCGAGATTGATTCGAGATCGAGACCCAACTCTACTAATTTGACCTTTCCCTTGTTAGCGCTTCTGCTGAGCTCCGACCTCATGAGCGCCTAAACAAACTTTTTCAGCAGTCTTGACAAGGCGATGTCGACGCCCTTTGCATTTGTTCGTCATTATCGGGTTTGATTTTTTATTGAAAATATCTTTTCTGTCAAAAAATCATCGAAACCTGAAACTTTATTTTGCCTTTTCAACCATTTCCGTTGAAGCAAAGCGAAAATGAGAAATGATTGCTCGAGAAATCATTTATAGACGGCGTTAATTCTCGAAACTCGACGTGCAGACAATCCGAGCCTCTGTTATCAATGGCGGCGAGGGAGCACATGCAAGACCGTTCAACGACAACAGTTCAAGTTTTCTCATCAAATCGGCAAACTGATTTCAGATGCTGTGGTTGCGCAAAAATTAACTCGAGACTCTGCGCGAAAATGTACTTAAGCTTTCAAGCCATGTGCTTATTTTGTATGCCTTATAGTACTATCGAAAATGGTCTACTAATCGGAAATGCGGATGACAGTCACATTTGTGAGCCACGCGTCTATCTGGAGGTCCTCAAAGGCCGTTTGTTCTTTCAAATAGTGCGAGAAGCAGCTGAACTCAGGTTCCTTCCTAGGAATTTGAGGGAATGTCTTGCAGAAAAAAGTCGAAAAATTTCGACTTGGAAAAATTTGCTGAGGAGTCAGCGGCCAGTGTCCTCAAACGCGAAGATGTGAAATCGCTTCCAAAGGTACGTCAACTTTCTTAATAGGAAGACCTCTGCCTGTTGTCTAGGACGACCAAGAAAGCGTGAAACGGCTGCTTATGAACACTCGTCTCCTGAAATAGTGCGTTATCGAACGTCAAAACAATCAAAGGACCGCAAGCCGCAAGAAGCTCAAGCTAGAGAACGCAAGAAGTAAACTGATATCAAAGTCTTCCACGGACTTCGGACCGGCTATTATTCGACCGGCAACTTCCACGGTTTCTCTGGCAATTATTGTGCTTAGTTCAAATACTGAACAGGGTGCTTTAACAATACTGGAGACCCGATGTCAAAGAAATCCCGATCGAGTTTATCGATGGAGACAGGCAGGAAGTCGAGAGAACCCTAACTTTCAGTATGTTTTGCTTGCGTCACTCCTTAGTAACTTTGCAGATGTGTTTATTGCCGATTGAGGATGCGGGAGCAGCCCGATGCGGGAGCAGCTTATCGGATTCCAACAGTGTAAGTGGTTTAATAACAATTGACAATTTTCTTGTACTGTATCAACGCGAATTAGCCTTCAATGAATACACTTTTTTGCTGATTTAGGCTAGTGGTTGATGGACGCCTACTCGATGACCCCGAATGTCCTCGTGGAGTGCCGCATTTCTGCGCTCCACCATTGTATTTGGACGTTCTCGTTAAGCGCTTAAGTTTAGCCGTCAAGCAGGAGCTGGAATATCTCTTGTTCGTTTTTAATGCAACCAGCGTCGCTCCGCTCCGCTGGAGCGTTAAAGCGGCATAGTTTTAGCCCGATAGGCGAACTCTACTTCGCCGGTCCGTCCTCTCCCTCGACCACTGAAGCTGCATGGATTATTTTCCCTTTCCCCTTCTCTCTTCGAACACTTCCCTCACTACTACTGATTGTGAGACTAAATAGCATGCTCCCTCGCCCTCTTCGCTCGTCGATCACTGAAACTGCATAGAATACTCAACCCACTCCTCCGTTCTCTAAGCCAACGCCCCGCTGCAAATTCTTGGTGCGCGCACCACGTGTGCGCCCAGAAATGAAATCGAAGGCGCGAAGTTTACATTTTTGGGCCGACGTTCAATCTTTTCGCTTTTTATCGCGTTTCTGTCTTGGGACCATGCTGTTTTCTTTGCGGCAAACGATTTTTTGACCCCGAGAACCCCTTAGGGAGTGTCAATTCCCCGGACCACCGACGAAAACCTTGCTAACAGCATACGGACACACAGACGCACGTAGCGGTTTATAGATAGTAAGGATAACGTTCTCATTTCCAATTTTAGACGTCAAAACGAGAACTTTTCGATAGAAAAATTTCTGGAAACGGAAAAATTCGACGTTCTCAACAACACGGAAGTCCGAGAACTTAGCGAAGTTTGCGCATCTTTTAAACTTTAACGTTTCAGAAAGACTCGGAGGAAGTTGTCGCCCGAGTCTTCTCTGAAGAAATCAGGAAACTCTCGAAACGAGCTGGTGGGTAAAGTGTTCAAATAGGCACAACTGGCATTAAGAACTCATTTTGTCTACCCGCGAACCACGTCGTAGTGAAGAAGACGCTACAATTCAGCCAAGGAGAAAAAGAACACGCGTTGAAGAGGTCGTTGATGAGGCTATCGAATTGCCAGATGACAACGACGACGAAGACGAATTTTTCAAGAAACCAATGCCCGAAGTGACGGGACGACGTCCCAATGGGGCCAATTTCTGTTTTGTACCGAATAACAAGGTAAAGCACCGGGAGCCAATGATAGTCGAGCGTTCGATTTAAGAACAAGTATACAATAATAGAAACACGGAGTCAACAAGATCCACAACGGGTCTTCTACTGGCAACGGCATCACGGATCTTACAGGTAGGTGAATGCCATAGTTTGATTAGATACCGTAGGTGCGCGCAGTGTTATTCAGTAAAGGAAAAGAGACGCTTACAACAACCTTTGCCAAGAATGTAAGAAAATTTTTCACTTCTTATTTTTCTCATACAACCTCGTATTTCTGTTTAGAATGCTATCGGAGAAGAATCTTCTTGTGGGAAATGTTGACCAGGGACATTTTTGCGAGTCGATTCGCTTTCTCGAGAAATTAGCGCAACGGCTACGCTTACATTTTGTCAAGGAATGCGCGCGACGACAGTTGGTCGTCATTTGACTCTCAAATTCACTTCGACTTTCAGAATCGCAAATGAGAGTTTCAATGTTGAGGCATTCTATAGGACTCTGCTGAGCAATCTTAAGAACATTATTACTGGAGAAACTATCTCCGAGGCCGAGCATGAAGAATTTTGTCAAACGTTCGAGTCACTCACTGACATGGAAAGCATCCATCGATCCATTCATTCAATGCGTTTCGAGTGGAGGCGACGACGTCCATCACGAGTTTCTAGGCCGCAAAACGATTTTGGGGAAGCAAAATTCGTGCCCTCAAACATTGTATGTTTTTCTAAGTTGTGCCTTTTAAGATTAGGTCTTACTTTTTTAGAGACCTGGTTCCCGTCTAATAGAAACGCTGAGTGAAAAGCATCCTGGTCGTGTTTTTCGATGGGGACCCTCAACATCGTCAAAAATCGCCTATGTGTTAGCTTTTCGCATTTTGCCTGAAACATTGCATTCAGATGTCTTGACTGCTGTCGTGCTCAAACTCGTTTTCGAAAGCAGAATCGCCCGGTGCCGACAAAAGCGGCGATGTACGTACTTATTGCATTTCGACATACATACAATACTTTCGACGTTGCAGTCACGTCAAGAATGGACGGTTGGTCACTGATCCCAACAAGCCACGCAACCCGCACTTTTGCTCACCGCGCCTTTATGTGGACGTTGTTGTTCAACGAATTTGGGGCAATATTCGCAAACTCGGTCGTTCGCTTCGGTTTGGTTCTTCAAAACGTTCAGGAAACCTTTTTAGACAATCTCAAGGCGACAGCTTCAACAATCCTGATTCCATTAAAGCCTTTCTAGCTGAACAACGCTCGAAGGTGGAGAAAACCGACGAAGACTTTAAAACTCTCTCTGCCAGCGATAAGCAAATCGTCTTGCGTTCGGTCTTTAAGCGACGGCCGAGCGCCTACCCAAATGCTTTTCGTTAGTTTTTTTAAAATTTTTTATTCTGCAACGTTCCTTTTTCAGTGCCAATCAATTCTTCCCCGAAAAGATGCAGGACGACTACATAAACGTTTATCTAACGCACACATTCTTCTCTGATTTCGTTTACCGTTGCAAGTAAATGGATCGTGCGCGAGAAGAAGACCATCGCCGACCCCCCGTCCACTCCAGTTAGCCGCCCGAGTTTCCCAGCCCCCAGTGCCCCCCTCCGTCCAGTAGCCCCAATCGAAAAGAGGAAATCCTTACATATAATAAACGCCGACGGTGACTCTGTCTGTCACGCTTTCAAATTTCTGGCGCGCGCGCCAAAATTCGCGCGCGGGTTACGGTAGGTCAGGTTACGGTAGGTCAATATTTGATCCATCCGCCCGAAGGGCCGCCAGTGGTCTAGGGGAGGTAGGGGCAGAGGCAGTATTCTATGCAGCTCCAGTGGTCGTGGAGAGGAGAGCCCATGCAGTATCCTATGCAGCTCCAGTGGGAGAAGGGGAGGAGAAGGCCGAGGCAGTACTCTATGCAGCTCCAGTGACCGAGGGGGAGGAGAAGGCCGAGGCAGTATTCTATGCAGCTCCAGTGGGAGAAGGGGAGTAGAAGCCCGAGGCAGTACTCTATGCAGCTCCAGTGACCGAGGGGGAGGAGAAGGCTGAGGCAGTACTCTATGCAGCTCCAGTGACCGAGGGGGAAGAGAGGGCTGAGGCATTATTCTATGCCGCTCCAGTGGCCGAGGAGGAGATGGAGAAGAGGCGGTTGAGAGTTGCTGTAGGAGGAGAGCATCCCAAAAGGAATTGAAGGGGTGTCCGCCGGAGGCGG
>JAQIXL010002785.1:0-11962 GCA_034700245.1 Poikilolaimus oxycercus | reverse complement strand
CGCAAAGACGCCATCCGCAAAAAAAGTCCGCAAATGTGCGTCCGCAAATGTGCAGTCCGCAATTAGGAATCCGCAAATAGGGGCTCGCCGAAACCCACCTCTCCGGGTCTGTTTGTGCGCTTCTTGCGTCGAAACGATTGACGAATCGACTTCTTCATGCTCTTGAACCTCGAGAGCGCCGAATCGAAGCGACCCGCTTCTTCGAGTTCTACAAGTCATGATTAAGTTTTGAGCCCTCCATTACCGTCGTCCGTCATGAGGCACTTCTTGAAAAGAACTTGAGCATGCCGCAGATCAACAACATAGAAGCCATAATCCGTGCCGACTGTAATAAGTTGCCGCGATGGAAGTTGTGCGGCAGAAAGCACAGCCGTTGCCGGAACTCCTTGGATTGCCGCACTGAAGCAAAGAAGGGTACATTTTGGTAAAGTTTTGCAAACCACGAATGGCTTCCTTCGGGTGCGAAGGGTTGGAAACCGGGAGCATATGCGATAGCAGCTCTGCGATGTATAAGACCTCTTTGTGATCGCACAGGCGTTGGCACTTTGGCCAAGTCTAGTAACTCTGGATGACAATCCGTGCCGTATTGCAATTTCTAAAACAGTTGAAAGGAAATTCGGGAGAAAACAAACCTGTTCGTGGTCAACCAAGTGATAGACGAGAACATGGCCTCCCCGTCCGCCAACAAGAAGCTGTCCACTCTCTGGGTCCATTGAGACAAAAGTGATGGCCAACCGATCATCGTCACAGTAAGGGTCATAGAGTCCCACCTGCTCTTCATGACTTGAGGGAATAATTTTCAAACCTTTCTAAACGGTGGCCATTCCGCAGAGATATGAGCATCGTCTTCCGAAGTGTCTGTCTCATAAGGATCTGTCGTGGAACGAGGCCGCTCATCACTTTCCGCGCCCTCAAGTCCTTCGAACTCCAGTCGCGTTTGTACTTCCAGCAGCAACTTGAGGTTCTTCTGCCCCGACTTCCACAACTTCACACTTCCGTCTTCGTGTCTGAAACCGTGAATTCATCGAAGCTGAGGTTACCCGGTGATATAAAGTTGCCGTCGCTCTGCATCATTCGAAGCACAAGGAACTTCATTCGAGAGGCCAACTCCAGCTGTGATTGGCCATGAAAGCATCGACAATTTCGAACGCTTCAACTGCTCTTCGCCAGCCTGAACAGAGTTTCTCCGAAGAGTGTATTTACCTTCAGCAATTCCTTCCAAACGTGCTCCTCAACCTTATTGCAATGAGTGCTTGCTGTTATATGTGACGAGTGGATTGGGTTGAGGTAAAGAAGTGGCAGTGTTCGCCATTCTCGATCAGTCAGGTCAATGCCTACGAGTTCTTCGTCCGTGGCAATGAATACAGCTACAGCTTCTCGTGCTCCACGATCTGCGCATTTGAATATTTCAGTGAATATTTTTTACCGTCTCGAATATGTCTCGGATCAGGCACGAGAACAAAGTCGACAACAGGACTTGTGAAGTCGAAGACGACCACTCGATTGTCCCTCTTCACGGTGACGGTGTATCGATCGCCGTACGAGGCCCGAGGCATGCCGCCCGTGAAGATGCGCGTCACGCCGTTGTTGCTGTGAGAGGCTCGAGCTTGAAGAGCGACTCACTTGTGTGTCTCGGTGAGAGCGACCTTTGCGATCTCCGTGCATGGGAACGGTCCGAAGGGCACCTCGGGCTGCTCCACGATCCCCTTACTCGTGTCAATTGAATACGTTGCGAGCGTGCCGTCTGTGCCAACGACAATGAACGAGTTGCCGTCTGGTGCAAAGTCTACTCTCTACAAAATATATCAATGGAAGGAAGAAAAACATACACGGCACTTGTAGGGCAACGAGAAGGTCTCTCGAATCTCGTTGAGGGAGGGATCGTAGAGAAGGACGAAGTGATTGTTGATAAGGAGAAGAATTTTCGGACCGACGGTCGTCGACGGCGTGCCAGGATACACGGACATCCAAGAGACGGCCGTCTCGTTGACTTCCTCTCGCCGACCATTTTCCTTCGGCTGTGGCCTAAATAAGTTTTTAAAGTGGAAAGCTCCAATGAGTTCAAAATTGGCTCAATTTTGTACACTTACGGCAAAGCTCCCGGCAGGACTTCAGCATAAACGATATACTCGGAGATGGCCAGGGTTTCCAGGTTGAGCTGGTACACATTGCCGGTCACTGTGCCTGAAACGCTTTGGAGTAATTTATCAGTGGAAAGGGGCCCACCAATGAGAAATCGCGTGCCGGTGAGGTCGGCTTTCTGCAAAAGAGTGCAACTCGTGACTTTTTTCAGGGTCGGCGGCCGCTGTACTGGCTCGGCCTTTGCTTCACCGGCGCGAATACGAACGACGTGAAAGTTCTCATCCGCACACAGAACAACCTGAAAGCAAGTCAATACCAGGCGACTCTACGTGTGAAAATCGTCTTCTCATGGAAAAGAAAAAGCAAAACGGACCAAGTCACCGGTTCCATGAGCAAAGTAGAGGTGAGAGACGGGCTGCGGAACAACACATGACCAATCGACGTTTTCATGGCCGTATCTAAATTTGAAAATGACGAAGACGTTTGAAATCAATTTGCAAACTCACAGTCGAATGCTTCCATTCTTTGTGCCGAGGGCGAGGATGCTAAGGACTTTGTCGTAGGCTACGGCACTCACACCGTTCGGGTAGCCACTCCGAGAAATCTAAACACTTGTATCATTAGACGGATTCAAACCTCATCAATTCCCGTGAATTCTTCAATCGCATCCGGCGGCTCAGGGCTGCCGTGCAGCCAAGAAGTCCAACGCGGCATTCTGCTTGTAGTTGGTGTGGAGCCACCGAAGAACTCCTTAAATATTGTTCAAATAGACGAAGAAAGACTGCATCGCCGCGGCTGCCGACGGAAAAACTCGCGCGCACAAGGCGAAGGGGGCGAAGACGAGGGCGCAAAGGAAACGCGAGAAGGAGGCGCGCTCAGCTCGGCCAGGCGACCCTGAGCGCCGCTAATGGTCGCACCACAACGGGCTCAAAAGACAAACTTGTCGGTGACTCAGAAATGTTCCCTTTCTCTCTCACCTTGCGCAGTTGTTTGGGCGCGTTTGCGAATTGTGAAATCGATCGGTTGCATGGTAACCGCGCACAGTACGTACAACGTCGCCAAAAATATCAACCCTGTAAATTTTGAACAAGGAGAACTCATTGGAAAAGCAAACAATTGACTCGAATAAGCACAAACGATGAGAGTGAAGAGGCGAAGGCGTGTGACAGAAGGGATGCCTGTGGAGGCTGACTGGATTGCCGGGGCTGTGCTGTGGCCCGAACGAGAGCGGTGGTGTCTTATTGATCGAATCGCCTCTCTGTGCGGGGGTCCTGGCTGGCGAGGGTGGCGAATTGTTGACCGAAGGGTCGCTGCTCGCAATGCCCAATTTGGGAAGCGGCCAGTCCCCCTTCGTCCTCTCGTGGCCTTCGCGCACCAACCTCAAGCACTTCGCTTCGACCCCCTCCCCGCACTTCACATACTTCGCATAGCCTGGCAATGTTTTGAGACGGTCATGATGAAGAGTGTTCGACAAGCATATTTCGATGCTAGAAATGGCGACTTCTTGAACTGGAACTTTCGCCTTGCAAATCATCCTGCACCGTCTGGGTCGACGGAGAAACGAATACGGGCGACTTAACGAGGAAAGCCCGGATGGTTGATTGCTGTGTTGTTGCGGGCTGCCTGCCGGCACACTTCCCCCGACTTCCCTCAAAGAATACACTACACAAGAAACACAAGTTCAATAGAAACAGACGAACAAAGTGATTAGAAGTTGAACTTGAAGCGAGCAATGCTCCACTCATTCGGCATACTGTGCATGCCGACGACGGGTTTCCTGCAAACAAGTCTCTCTCACTGAAGTCAAGGATACTTGGGGACAATGGCGGCAGAAGGTCCAGAAAAGCACCAAGGAAGTCGCAAGGGTTCTTATGCTTTGAAGATGCTCATGCGTGAAGTCGAGACACCTTTTCGAGGTGTTTGTGGCGTCTTCTCTCAAGAACACTAGAGACAGCCAATTCTCGAAGTCGTTTCTTTGAGGGGCACGTTGTCCTCTTCAAATCTTTCTGCTCCTTTTATTTGATGAATCTCGCGTGTCAGCATCTGAATTATTCCCTCCTGCAATGTTGAGGGCTTCAGATCTTGGGTATTTCGCTGAAATGCACGCAGTATGAACGGTAGACGAAAGCCAGGTGAAAACTTCACTGGCAATATTTCTTCGTCCATAACAAGGCGACCAAAGTTGCACTGTTTCGAACGTTTCAAGGCTACAAAGACGCTTCTTTCTTTAGCCTTTGTGCAATTAAGCCACGCTTTGCTTTGTTGGTTGGATGCATGACGTGCCTCGATTTCCTCCTTTACCCTAGCCTTCAAAGAGCCAGGAATGGCCTCAACGCGGAGTTCGTTTCCGGGGGCGGGCGATATTGTGTGGCTCTGAGTCTAGCCGCATATTCGCCCTCTCCTCGAGTTCCCTGAAACTCCTCCGTGTTCCTCTTCTCTCTGCGTAAACCTCGTCTTCATCTTCGTGGGTCGGCAGAAATTTTTCTCAATCACATAGAGACGTTTCCAGCAAGAAACTCATAAAGAATCTCCGGTGTTTGTTTTTCTTCGTGGTGGACTCCTCCCTCCATCTTCTTCTCTCCTTCCCGGAACCCTTTTGCCTCCTTCGCTCGCGTCGTCGCTTAAATCGCCGTGATCGAACCTGCTTACTCTTTTCCGGGAGCGAGGGAGAGAAGTGGGGAGGCCCGGACTTCATTCGTCTGTCTGTGCTCGACCCACAGCCTCCTTCCCCCGAGGGGCGACCCAATCTGAAGAGCCATTGCGCACTGTGCCCGTGTGCGTATTTCGAGAGAGGTCTCTTCCTCCCTGTTTTCCGCGTCTTCGCTTCGCCCTTCTTCTTCCGTAATGAGCGCCAAGCTCTTCGGGGACATTGTCAATCCGATTATACCAAAGGGAGCGTCTTTGTGAGTCGTGCCGCCGGTGCTCTCCGCGTTTCTACTCACTTGAGTCTTATTGTTCCCAAGTAAAAAGGTTGCCCGATGCGAAAACGCAAAACGAAAAGCGGAACGAAGGCGTTTCCTTCACTGCACGTTCCTTGGTGCCGTCTTTGCAAGAGCTGCACGCCCTCGATGGGGAAATTGACCAAGGGAAGCCCAAAGATGAAGTGCCAATAGAGGCGGCTTCACCGCGATACGAGATTTGAAAACGACGGGCCGAGCATTTTTCACGACTGGAACTGATGGTCGTCGCATTGCGGATGATTCCGCGGCGAATTGGGCATTCAGGCGTTACAGTATTTTTAGGCCTTCCATTGGGTTCGCTAAACTGGCGAGTCCTTGAACGTGCAGGTCCTGGTTGAGGATTATTCATGATGAACACAGTGGGCGTCTAGCTTTGACGGGGGCCGGAAACTTTCGGCGAGGGACTCGCGAGTCCTCCACACCCTCCTCCACTCCGGAATCCCTGAGACGTCGTCACTTGCCATGTCCTCAACTTGCCCTGTGTCAGCCAACTTCAAGACTCGAGTCTTTTCTTACACTCTTTGTGTTCTAAGAACTTCTCGGCACTTTCCCCTTCAATGATGTTTCACCTTGAGTCCCTCTCATTGCTTGTGTGCGTTTTCGTCTGGAGTCGTTTCCGTGTTTATATAGGATGGGAAAACGAGAAACATCGCCAAGCAGCCCAAGAACGTTGGGAAAAGCTCACGTCGGAATCAATGTCTTTTCGTCGTGGGCGGCCAACTACGAGAAGTTTTAGTCCACACACTCTCTGGCTGCCCGTTTTGGATCTCGGTGATTTGATTGGAAGCAGTGAATTCGATCACTTCCAGCGTTGCAACAGAGAAATTTCGGCTGTGGACTCTTCCTCTGCCGGCTTCTTAGTGTTCCAGTAGCCGTGACGACGGTGGATGGCGGACGTTATCGCGTCTCCTTGCTGCTTGCCGTCCGTGACGAATGGCCATCATGCCGACTGGCCGTCTTCCTCTTCTCCCTCTCCCCTTTCGCTACCTGGGAAGGAGAGCTGTTCTTTGAGGGGTCCCCTCTCCCTCCACCTCCCCCCGTCTTGCCGTCTTCTCACGTATCTGCATTCCGAACTCCACAGACCCTTCGGCCCTCCGGCGAGCTCTATTCTCGGTTGCCCTAGCCGCACTCACCCATGCCACTGCTTGTTTGAACAAAATTAGGAAGGTGCTAGTGGCGGTGGCTCCGGCCTTCTTCAATTCTCTTTCGTTTTGGTGGTGTGTGAAGCCTACTCGGGCTTCGTGTCTCATGTCTTTCCCAAGTCTCCCATCACGTATCCGGCTGCACCGCTCATCTCCTCATTCCCATTGCAGAAACCTTTTACCGAGATCGTATTGATTTGCACAAATTAATAATGGCCAGATCTCGTTGAACGGATTTACTTTCAAAGTCACAACGCTTTCCCTTTCGGCATGCTATTCTGTCAAGCCTCTTGTTATGATAACAATAAGACCTGTTTTAAGACCAGATTTCAGGCAACAAGTCTTTGTAGGCGCGCTCTTCCAGGCGAAAGTTCTTTCTCTCACTTCGATTCACTTGCAGCTTTGATGGCCTTCTCTTTTGTCGACCGAACAAGTAATGACCAATGAAAGCGTGCGTTCGTCTTTGCAACCGCCGTCTCTTCCGGCTGACTACTTCGATGAAGCGATTTACTCTGAGGTCGCCAGCCCTACCAACAGGTACGGTGTATGTGTGAGGGTGCTAGTGTCAAGCATTAGAAACCAGACCATGGAGACTGCTTAGCTATGCGCTTCTCCACGCGTTTCTCGATGAACTCTCCCAGGGATGAATAAGAGATCTCATAAATGGGTTTGCCGTCGTCGAGGGTCCCCCAGCCATTGAGCGAGATTGCTAAGCGACCGCCGGTGAGCGTGAGAGTGGAGTCGTTTTTGAGAGGAATGGTCGCCTACCAGCACGCGATCGACCATTTCCAACAAGAGGCCGTTCTCCCCGAACAGGCCAGCTTGTCGTCCCCATGAAGTGCTCGGGAGTTCCGTGACGCCTCCGCGTCCCTCGCCCTCTCCTTGTGTAAATGCAATCAGCACATGGACGCCGATGTATATGGCGTTGCGCTTGCTGAGCCCGTCTTCGCCTCAGGTCAATTCGTCTTTCGTGACGCCTTTCGACTCCTTCAGCTCGCCGCCGAGGCTCTCGGGAGAGGTTCTCCTCTCTCCCTCCATCCTTCTTCGCGCACAAATTACCCCCAAAAAGTCAGCCGTCTGCACCAGGGTGGAACAGCATCATGATTTGATGCTCGCTAAGAGAATTGACTCCTTGCTGGAGGTGAAGGGCTCAAATAACTTCAGTCGACTATTAGGTGTGAAAGCGCGAAGTGCACAAGCCACTTCTTTTTGGCTACTGATCGGAACGCATTAGAGACGGCAGGAAAAGTGCCCAATGACGAGAATTGGCGGCCGTCTGGATGTGTGATTCCAGAAATCAGATGGCGATGCAGCTTGCCCCGCGTGAGACGAGGGGGAGGGCGGGGTCCTTGAGCGGCCTCTCGGCGCCCGATTCGCCAGCCGCCGGCCTTGTAGGTCACTTCCGATTTCACGCTCGCCTTCCGTGTTTTGCATAAGCATCTTTCCTCCGCTGGCCCAAGTTCCAGAAATCTTTTTTGCTTTTCCATTCTTCTCGTAGCCATTCTGGTGTTCGGTTATTGCTTTCCCTCTGGGCATGCCTGATGCCTCGCCATATGTATATAGCACAAGGTAAAAAGAAAATTGTAGTCCGTTGTACTCAGTGCAATTAGTGCTGGTAACAACATGTCAAATTTAGCGAATGACTCGCGCATCAAAAATGAAATTGTTTCTCCCAGCGGGATGGACGCGAGCTGTCACAAGGTGGGCGTGAGAATGAGCCCACCCACTCCGAGTACTCACAATTTGCTGAATGTAAAGTTCACATATCGCGCGCTTGTCCGTGAGAGTCATTGTTTGCCGAATGGTTGAAGGAATGATCTCATTCCCTGCCAACCCCACTCGCTTGAGGGCAAAATCGTTTGTGAATGCCAAGGCGAACGGCGTTCGCAATTTCCGTTGAGCTATGCAATGTCAATTATTTCTTTGTAGTCGGGCGCCCGCGACACGCAAAGTGGTGGTTTGACGTTGAAGGCCACGAGGACATTAAAATACGGCTTGAATCTGAGCGCGTCGACCTGCGTGCTTGGGCTTCCTTTCGCCGCCTCCTCCTCTCCCATTGACTTCATTCGCTTTCTTCGCGCCCTGAAGGGGAAGGAACGACGCGAAATAGCAAGAGAAAAAGATGTACTAGCATTGAAGGCGGCCCCGAAAGCATCATCAATTTTGTGCCTGCACACTATGAGAGAGCTTTTCATTTGCTCCAATTTCCGCTGTATTTTTCGAAAACAAAAAAAAACGGCCCAACATTTTCATCGAATCTCTTTAATGCGAAGATTACCTCCGAGGGCGATCTCCGGTCTTTTCTCGATTTGCAATATTCTTCTTCTGACTCAAAGCTATCAACAAAGTTAGGTGGTTGTTGGCACACGTGCATCAAGCTGATTGCGATGCTGCCTTTTGACTCTTTCGGCATGACTCGGCAGACACAGACATGATGCTCGGAGACGGCCTTTTCCTGCTCAACCGTCGCCCGCTAGGCACTGCACTCCTGCTGCAGGCACATGCCCGCGGGGCAAGCGAGGAATCTTTTGAATAATTACACAGTTAGTGTGAGTAGGCGGTTCGTGTCAAGAAGGCGGGCAGCCAACGCTTTCTGACATCTGTTTCTTTGTTTCTTTCTATTTCGAGGCTCTTGGGCAACCTTTTTAGCTGTGCTAAAAACGGCTTCAGAGTACGAGCAAGTGAACACTTTTGGGGGTTAACACAAAGAAGTTTGAGGAAAGGACCGAGCTTAAGGGGATCTCCCTGAGAGGAGAGCGAGACAGACCGATCTCTCCTTACTTGCTTTAGTTGCATCCACTCAACCTCGACTCCTCTCACATTTCCATAATATTCATCCTGATCTCTCATGTGTCGCTTCCAAGCGCGCGCACGCACTCGTCGCGTCCTTTATGTGACTCGTAGCCAGTTATACGGGATTTCTCTTGTTGTGATGTGATTTCCTTTTATTTGTAGCATTCGCCAAAGTAGATCAACCTTTGCGTTTATTTTAGTCGAATACTTAATGGTTTAAAGATCGTGCAGTCGTAGCGAGGGACGCCGGGGCAAAGCGACAACACGCAAACCGAGAACTTCGTCCTTAGCTAGAAGGGAAAAGGGAGAAACTTCCTCGTCTCAGATTCCCTCTTCCTCGAGATGTCCACACATTTTTCCTCTGTCGGCGTGTTATCCCCGAGCGAGTTCGCGCTGTCGTGTGTTTGGATGCTTTTATTCGTGCCTCGTAGAGACAGGCAACGGCGCCACTTCACCGACGAGATGGAAGGCGTCCGGCCGGTCGTCGCCAAGTCCGCCAAATCGGTCAACATCTCCTACACACTCGTCGCCCTTCTGTACGCCTCTCTTGCACCATCACACAAATCACGTAGTCGTCGCCGTCGCGGTGACGACGATTCTTCGAAGTAGAGAGAGCGGGCAAGAAAATGCCGACGCGCGTCCTTCTCATCCAAAGCATTTGCCTCTTTCCGCTGCTCGCGCGCCTCAAGAGGCGCTCCACGAGGAGACGACGCACACGGCGGCGAGAAGAAGCCGCGGCAGATGCCTTCGCCGTCGCCGACTCAAGATCAATTACTGCAAGAGCGAGTAGATGACGGCGGGGTGAGCGCGCAAATGAGAAAGCGCCCCGGGAAGGCGACGATGCGCGAATCACAGTGGGCCTTCCCCTCGCTCTCTAGAGTCTGGCGTAGATTTACGCGTAGCAAGATGTTTTTGTGTGTGACACTTTGTGACAGTGCGTACGTGCCACAGTGAAAAATGGCCCCATGGGATGGACGGTGGTGCAGGGGCGGGCATCGTCCGAAGGGAATTGGCATCCATTAGGTCTGCTCTCGGCGATGTCTGTCCGACTTTGCCAACGGGCCGTGATTGAGAATCCTGACCGCTGGCCTCTTTGGCTCCATGTTTTCTAGTTCGTCCTGGTGGGAGGAGGGAGGGAGTGGCCGGTGGCCTCTCGAGACACACCGACACACAACGATGCAGAGCGATGATTGAATGCCGGATAACAACGTCCAGGGACCAGTCGACGAAAGTCTTTTTTTTCGTCAAGCAGAAACCTCGCTGCCAGCAAATATAGCAGTTTTATTGGAAAAAAGCAAAAAAATATCGGACTCTCAGATCTGTTCGCACAACGAATACGGTATTGTTTTCAGGACGGACGCCGATCGGAGGGATGATCTCGTCGTCGTCTCCATTTGGCTCTTCATGCTCCTTTACGCCTTGATCTCCAATGTTCTCATCATTATTGGCATTTGTCGATCGACGACGATGCGCTCCGCCACAAGGTAAACAAGCCTCAGGCTTCTCGAGCAGACACCCTCAACCTCGATGAGGCTGAAAAACACTTCACCGAGGGTGAAGAAATCCATTTCGATGCAAAATACGCATAGAATACCAAGTTCTCAAGAGGGACTTTAAAAAACGAAATAATTTTCAGTTATTGGTTCATCATTTCACTGGCAGTCTGCGATATTGTGATGACGGGGATTTCGCTGGTGCATCTTGTTCCAGCAACCGCCTTCCACGACTCTTACGTGGAGTTCTTCTCCTGGCGGAATATCATCATGATCTTCCTCTACGACCTTTTCTGGTACACGGCCGTTCTGCAGCTCGGTCTCATGGCCGGCAATAGGTACGTTCGGTGTTCTTGGACGATTCTCTATGCCTTGCGAGCTTATCTGAATATAATTTGCCGAAACGAATTGATTTTGAGAGCAACGGGCAAGATTTGCGTCATTTCTTGTTATGAGATGCAAGCTCACATGAGAGGTTCACCTCGCGCGCTCTCATTATTTCCAGCGCAAATGCCAAAGACCAAAACGTGCTTGTTCCAAAGGCTTATCAACACAAAATAATTGCATTTCAAATGGCAACTTTCAGATTTGTCTCTATCGTCTATCCAATGGAGTACAAGTGGCTGTTTTCAAGACGAAGATCCATATACATTCTTATCTTTGGCTATGTTTTGGGGTTGCTCGTATCGTTGCCTACCCTTTTCCCATGCTGCCACACTCTCTGGGATTCCGACTACTACATCACTGTTTATTACAATACTGATACATGGTAAGCATCTTCGACGACGTTAGAAACATTTCAGGTACAAATATGTTGACATGGGTGTGAACAGCTTTTCCTTGATTATGATGATTTTGTCTTATGCCGTGATTATTTACAAGGTTCGTGAGAGCGGACGAGCGATGGCCAAGTATCAACTCACTATTCGAACACGGGTACGTCTGCTTTGCTTTGAACATCCGAGAAAGAGACCGATTTCTCCTGAATCTCTTACCTGGATAACACAACATTTCTCTATTTCAGCAGCAAGCACAACTTATGAACATGAACGGCCTCGTCACGAATGCAAATGGATGTACTCGTCTTTGTTCGGTTCGTCCTCCGCGGAGTCAAGTTAGTAAAAAAGAGATGCGGCTCTTCATCCAGGTATGCTCACATCACCCAAGCCACGGAAGTAACATGGTGTGCAGTTTTTCGTCGTCTCCCTGGTCTTCCTGCTCACTTGGACGACGTGGCAATGGCTGCCGAATATGAGCGAGTCGAAGTGGGCCTACTTCGTCATGACATCGCTCTTCTTCATCAATAATTCCGTGAGTTTTTTGAGCCGCGTGTCTCTCTGCAACGAAATGGCGCAAAATTGTCGCGTTGGTGCCATCCGCTTCCTGGATATCAAATTTTTGTGTCTACTCAGACAATGAGAAGTCAAGACGGGCCGACATGGGGCAAGTTAGAAATAACCTGCCAAGTTGAGGCTGCGTTATCCAGGCGATG